>JAJHUR010089291.1:0-12918 GCA_027495735.1 Lutjanus campechanus | reverse complement strand
TTCATGACTGGGGGACACAAGGTGCTGCTGGAGTGGTGGTTAGGTTCTGCTAAGGCAAAGAATTCTCATAGGTAGGGAGCTACAAATGTTTTAATGCAGCCCTGTGTGATGTAAGGACATCTGCAACTTAATTACAACTGAGATTAACTGAGAATAATGCTAGAGTCATGATTTAATAAGACAAATGCACTTAGAGACAGGAAGACATGCACACTAGGGCATTCACGACTACTGCATGTTAGTAGTCATCGACTACTACCAAAAAGTAGACAACAAGTGGACAGTTGCAGGAGATATATATTTTTTTCATTCATCTATTTACTGGTTGTATTTGAGACCTTTTTGATAAGAGTTGGTCATTGTTACTAACTAATTTTGGCAGGACCAACCTCGGGGTAGATGAAACAGCAGTGTGAGCCGCGGTCTGATTGGATGAAACCCCCAGCAGGCTTGTCTGAGCTGGAAATTCTTTTTGACTGTAGTGACATGGCTGACTTTTCTGTGAAACCCCTGATGCATGCAATCAACTCGCATGTCTATAGACACAGACAGATAGCCAGATCACTATATGGTTGATGTTTGCGGTACATCAATTCTTATTTTGGAAGTGGTTCTCCATGCCCTAAAAATGAAAGGGTAACAATATATTGTATCGATTGTAGTCTATTTGTTAGATTAGATTCTTGATTGGAGCTAAAGAATAAAAACGCGAGTTCTGTTCTTTAGCTGTTGCATATTCATGCATTGCTTTCTAACAACATGTCCTTGTCTAAACAATAGATGAAACACATGCATTGTGTATGTTAAAGAACATTATAATGTGTGATAGAGGGGAACTGGGTGACTAGACAGGCAGAAACGTATATTATTACAATATTTCAAATCCGATGAAGCATGAGAGGGGGGCAGGGATGTGATTTCGAGGTTATAAGACAGTAATGGGCACTGGGATGTGAAGCTTTTCTTAAAGAGATGTGTTTTCAGTTCACAATGGCACAAAGTGACTGCTGGCCCGCCTGTGAGGTAATGATTGAGCTGGGAAGGTCACCCCTCCATTGGGGAGTCATTGTATTATAAGTTATGATTACATTCGCTGATTAAATTATGGGCTATGGGTCTTTGGAAACCACTGAGCTAAATCAGCAACACATTTAGCCTATAATTAATGACAGCCACATGATCCATTGGTCAGATTGAACTGCTTATATAATCATATCACAAAACACCTAGGTCATTGTAACTTATTGTAATGCTGTGCTGCCAAATAGTCCACTAAAGTGTTTACTTCTCTTGTAAACTGTTATCATCTGCCAATATGACATAAGTGTGGCTATTGAACTGCAATTTAGATGAGACCAAAATGTTTGAAGAACCTTTGAATAAAGCACCGTTTAGGGTACAAAAGGTCAACAAGCTCCAATCCCACCAAGTGCTAACTAACTGTAATAATGCAACAGCGAAACTCGAAAAGCAATTCAGTGCTGGCACAAAAAACAAGTAACACGTTGCCATCCAACACAGCTTCTGGCTGCCTCTGTGGGTTTGAGCATTTTCTTTTAGTTTTCACAGTAGAGAGTATCAAATGCTGTTTTAGTTCATTGCACTTTAAACTGTTTTACAACTGTTGCCTGTTGAGAGGAGCAGCCATGCCTGCTGCTGTTTTTAGTACAGAGTCAAGAGAGAGATGCTTTATGGGCACAGTACTGAACAGTTTTCCACGTGGTAGAGAAAAGACTGTGACAGAGAAATGGGAAATATAGCCGAGGTAGAGAAAGCAGATTTGTGTCAGAGAAAGCCCGCCCAGGTTCAAACTTGTTCAGGTTTCATGCCCTAAAATGTGTGGATAAACTGGGAGGAATATTATCCTTTACAATCAGAGTTAGACTGTGTGTCTAAGTGCTGAATGTATGATTCTTAAAGTCATGTGAGGTCACACTGCACGTTTATATGGTCTGACTGACCAATGACGACTGGTGATCATCAACGGACAAAACCCCTGATGGGTTTTGTCTACTGATGATTCCAACTTTTATTAAAACAAGATGGCGGTCCTCAAAAATGACAAAAAGAGAGACTGAGAGCACAATAAAGGATAAAGATGAAATTCTTAGTTTACTTTAAAGGTGCTGTATGCAAAATTCACTGTCACTAGAGGTCTAGAGAGCACCTCAGACCAAAACAAACGCACATTTTGTTTTGTTTGGTTAGTTTTATGCTTTATTGTTCATATTCTAAAATATGAACAATAAACTCTTGCATGGGGCAAATGTAGCTAGCATCATCTTAGATGAATTAGTGCAAATTTCGCCAAAGCACATAAAGAGGAAGACAGAGTCTGCTAACATTAGCCAAAACTCTGATACCATCAAGTCCTAACTTCTGCTCTGTGCGGAGATACCTGGAAGTAACACTGATTACTAAGGTACTAAGGTACTGATTGACCTGCTGCTAAGTTCTCATTGCATAATCACTTGTTTTGGGGAGGTGTTAAGCAAATTGGCAATTTGGTCAGCCCCGTTTAGTCAGAGTTGGACTTAATAATAAGGCCATAATCATTGTGCATAACCTACCTACCTACCTGCTTACCTTTAAATCAAAACACAAACGGTCCATATTTTAATGCATGCCACAATTACTTTTTTCCCACAAAAAATCGTTATCTTACTTCCTTTTTGATGAATAATATCCACCTATGGTGAAAAGGACACGTCCCACTGAGACACGCTGAAGCTCTGCTGCAAATGAAAATACTTCTATTAGACTGACCGTTGAAGACATTGTTGAAAACCAGGTTCGATTTATGAATCAATTTGTCATCATCAAAGACTGTCAAAGCAGAGCCGACAACGCTCAGTGGTTTTTCATTTGTCAGCTCAGGATTGTCTCTGCTTTGATACGAGCCATTCTCTCTTTCTCACATTCGCTAAATTGCTTTTCCTTTGTCAGACCTGATAATCACTTGTATATTGTAGTCGATTAATGATTGGGAAAGAAGTCTGGCTGACGCAAGAACCAATCTGAAGAAAAAACAATCCACTCGCCTGGTTTAAAAAGTGGTTTGTAGAGAGAGAGAATAATGACTGAATATGTGAGGAGTAAATGTCAATACTGGGTACATTATGTGGTTTGGACATGACAACTGTTTTATGAGATTTATGACAGTGAATGTAAAATGTGCAATATCAGAAACGTATTATTTTTTTTCTTTGCTTTTGTGTATTTGTCCTTTGAGACAAAGACTCTGGTATAATTGTGCTTCTCAGAGAGATAAGGCTCTGCCATCTTTTGATGTCTGGCTTTTATCTTGGTGAAGGCTGGTTTATTAATTGTCCAAAGAAGAATAACAAAAGCTGAATGGAAAAGCGCTGAAATCAAACTCAAAATGATTGTTTTGTTGCCTTCGATAATGGTCGAGCCATAAAATCTGTGGGTGCCGACATTCAGCCAGAAAGTAGCTGCATTATGACTCCCTCTCTGCTCGTCTCTCCCTCTCCCTCTCCCTGTTGCTTGACGGCCATTTGCCAAATGTTGGATTTGATGTGTTTCTAAATAGTTAGGTGCGGCTCTACAATCTGGACTCGGCAGAAGACTTCAACCCAAAGGACCCAATAATGACATGTTCAATGACGAGATGATGTATTAATCATCCATTGAATGATCAACAAAAACATCCTCTTCCTTTGAATCTGCAGGCTTCAGAGAATAACACGCCCTGAAATAAATGATGTGTTTACAGAGATAAACAGTGATCACATCACATGTTTATTCTGGCATTTTCTGTGTAGTCAGCTAAGTGAGAAGAAACGTTTGGCTTGGTGAAGCCAACATCCATAGAGCCCTCAGAAACACTCAGTGTCCCACCCTGTATATAAAACCTTTTTTTGGAAATCTGTAAATGGTTCCAACTCCAATCATCTGCGTAGAAATCTCTTGCTGGTTCATAACATCTTACTGGTTTCCTGGCTACTGCTGCTGGTGGGAACTTTTTACTTCCAGCTAAGAAAAAGCCCAGGACATAACTTCCTGGAAATCCACAGTTGTCATTTTTACACTTAAGATTTAGGACAAATTGAGCAAAATTAGTGAGCTTAAGTGCTGGTTGTAGGTGGATTTTGTTACTTTTGGCTATCTGACTCATGGCTTCACCTGCATACTATAGACAGAGTGGTAACCAGAGTGTTGCAATACACCCACAGCACAGGTCTTCAGGGGGCCAAAAATTTGGGCCCAGAAATGTACTGCCTGGAACCAGACCAGACCCATGTATTATTTGACAGCTGGGACCAAGACCCATGCACAACCAAGAAATGCTTGACCCAAATCCAGAGAGGACCCATCTATTATTGGAAAGCTGGGACTAGGAGCCAAACAGAACCGACAAATATTGAACCCAACCCAGCTGTCAGCCCAGACCCGATCAGCACCAGTTCTACAGCTGATTGCTATTAGCCTAACAAGTTAATGTTCATTCGCAATTTGTCAAAACAAACTTTTATGTCCGTCCATGGCGCATATATTCCATCCTCTTAGTCAATAAAGTTGGTAAAATACACCCAGTCACACCCAACTTTTAAAGCTGGAACAGAAAGTGAAGCCTCTGGTGGGCCTTGTTAATTATGTGGCTGGTGTTGACCTCCCACTTCAGAGTGAGGTATATGGTGGTGCCATGAATTTTAAAGTGTACACTCTCTCCACTGTCTGGTTATTGATGGCCAGTGGAGGGAGAATCTCCCTACCCCTTTGGGAGTCAATTATAATTTTTGTTTGTCTTTGTGATATTTAAAAAAAAAACAACATTTTTTTTTTGCCTTAACTATTCCATCAGGGCCTCCACCTCAGCCCTGTAGGCTGATTCACCACCATTCCTTATCAAACCTGCCACTGTTGGGTCATCTGCATATTTAAAAAGCTGCATTGATTCAGAATGTGATACACAATCATTGGTATATAATAAGTACAGCAGAGGTGAGAGAACACAACCCTGAGGGACCCCAGTGTTGAGGGTCAGAGGCAGGGCAGGAATTTCATGAAGACCATGAATTTCATGAAGGCCATGGTCGCCGCACCGCCTCATGCCCTTAAAAAAATGATCTGGCCTGAAGCCATAGTGGCCTTGATGCCCAGCCGTCACTACCCTCACTGCCCCGGCTGATTTTGCCATTTTCTCCTCTGCCTCTTTCCTATCAATATACTTTTTAGACACCGCCGTCTTTTGTTGACATTCTGATTCTGCGACATCAAGCTAAACGCTGTGCAAATAAACAGTAGTGGCCTCGATTTCAGGCCAAGTTAAATTATTTCTGTGGCCTTGATGCCCTGATGAAATAAAATGAAATGATGGAATTCCAGGCCTGGTCACAGGCCTAAAAAACATGTTATTTATCTTAACTACCTGCTTCTTTTCCGGTCCATAATATTACATTATTTGCAGATACTTTTGTTCAAAACTACCTACAGTGCAGCTGGAAATGTATTTAAATGCAATGGCTAGTGAAAAGAGCAACAAAAGCATGTTTTTTCTTTTAATGCTTCTCACTCCTTAGGGCCACAGCACGACCAAAACAGTCTTTTTGAAGTAGCTTTACGACTTCTCTTTGAACCGTGGCTTCTAACTTCAATTTTGTCAAAGCAGAGAGTATGTTTAACAGGTGCTGCCACCCTGAGACATTCAGTAAATCGCTTTTTGCAAAATGTAACAATGCTTGTTGGCAGATTTTGAAAGCGCTTCCTACAGATATGAACAAAAATAGGTCACAGATTTGTTTTGTTTTCAACACTTGAACGACATGGACTTTCACCAGACATGTGAGGCTGTTTCAAACGCTCTCACATACAGTAAAGTGTCAGTCTCGTCAGTTTTCATCTTCCCTTCATCATGGATATTCACGCGTGCCAGCGGGTCTCTTGATTGAACTCCACGGCCTCCGTTTTGTGAAGAAGAGACGGGAGTGATGGGTAAAACTGAAGGCAAAGGGAGCAGACGGGGAAAGAGTGTGTGAAGAGATAAAAGGGCAAACAGAGAGAAAGAAGGATGAAATAAAGGAAGAAAGAGATAGATGGAGTGAAGAGCGAGATAACAGCTAACCAGGCCGACGGAGGGAAGGTGGATTGATTGTGTCTTATCAGCGCCCACGCCCGACAGGTGACTGACAGCCGGATGCACATGGTTTCAACCCAGACCCACACACATGCACACTCTGACAGTAACTCACGCACAAAACGAAACAGTCTCTCTCTTAATCATTTCCTCTCATTTGTATGCAACGATCCATGCTCTTAACTCTGGGAGAAAGAGGAAAAAGTGTATTTTTGTGTGTAGTGGTGTGTGTGTGCACATATGTGTGTCTCATGCTAGGTCTCACCTCTCAGTGTCAGGGTCTCCCTGCAGGCACAAAATAAATATAGTCGTGCGTTTGTGATTGCACAAACAAATCCCTCCCTGCTCTAAATGTTCTTGTGTGTGCGTGTATGTGTATGCGTGTGTGTGACAGGACACACAAACACCATGCACAAAGAAATTGTAGCCAAAATGGTTGCCCTGCAGGGGATCAGATGAAGCAGAACTAGTCAATTTACAGTCAGGATCAGTTTTGCGCAGCATGCAGGGGTCTGTCTTACAGTAGCTTTGATCTATATCAAACATAAACATCGGGCACAGCCTCAATGTGAAATGCTTCAGGTTTGGAATAGATGTGAATAAAAATATACTTAATTTGGATATTTCACCAATCATCCCTGGGCTAATGAGATGAAATCCTTAGTTCATTTTCATTTTCCTTGGTGATATTCAGGGGCCGTTCTGAGAATCCTTACCCTTACAACTTCTAGCCAGGACTCCTAACTCAGGAGTGATTTAGGAAACTTTAGCAGCTTTAAGCAAGACGGAACAGAAACTTTTACCTTAGTGAGGAGGTGTGGTTGACCCCGTTGCTAGGTGTGACACATGCTATGACGGCGCACCTCAACACAGGTGAAAATATAGTGAAACTCAGTGATGACGCAACTTCACATTGACAACATTATTCATGTCTACATGTAGGCATTAGCAAATAAACAAAAAAAAGTGTGTAAAATAAGTGTGTAGGGTTGATTATTAGTCAAATAAAATGATAAATAAGTTCTACTTACATAATAGGTGCACTCTGCTTAATACATCCGTGGGAACAACTTGTGCTTGCTCATCTTTCTGAAAGAAAACTATTTTTGGGAGCTGCTTTTTCTTTCTCTGCTGCGTCTTACAATTCTGGCTTCTGAAACCTACTTTTGTGTTTGTTTCTCACTTACTTGCTATCTTGACATTTCACAAGCTGACTTTTCGTTTATTTTCCCTTGCGGTAGTATTGTGAATGTCCATAACTGCAATAACCCAGAATTCCACCTGGGTACATTTTTGAACATGAAATCACCCATAAATCTTTATTAAAACTTAATTTGGAAACGGGACATATGAGTCACTAACCTATATGCTCATATATGTAAAACTTATTTTGTGTTATTGTAATGTTATTTATCTGCCGAATGACATCAAGTATGGGACACCATGAAGTAAAGGTCTTGACTGAATAATCATTATACCTTCCAGGGACAATGACAGTCTTTACAAATGATTACTGGAGGCTCATGGCTCTGGTCAGTCATGAGCCCTAATGCAGCAGCATTATCTGCATATATGGTAGTTCTGCTGCTGCACTTGTTACTGTATTCCTTGTTGTCAATCTGGCCTTCGTTGGCATCAGAAGTTGTGTTTGATCTGGTTGTGTTCATCAGAAGGCTGCAGAGATTGATGAATTTGCTTGCTCTGGTTCTGGTTTGCATGTCCAGCATCACTCTCTGCCAGCACTCCCCGCCGGCCCCCTTAAGCTATTTTATTTTAATCTTAATTATAATGAATAAGTGGCTAATTGTACTTTTGACATTTCAGTTTTTATATGGATTAAAAAAAGAGGACACAACGTGTCAATTAGTGAGCTTCAGAGGCGCTTGAAAGCAGATTTTGATGCCTTTCACCAGCTGCTTCCTCCTTCCTCCCGTCTTTATGCTAAGCTAAGCTCTGAGCTGATGGCAGCCATATATTCACCACACAAACATGAAAGTGGTCTCAATCTGTGCAAGAAAGTAAATTAGTGTATTTCACAAAATGTCAACATACACACCAGTAATGGAAGCTGTCACAGTAATATTATTAGTTCACCGCCAAGAAACAGACATAAAAAACTAAGCTACATGAATTTTTATGGATATGATCAGCTCCAATATGGCTGCCAGAGGTTCCCTTTCCTACAATCCCCATGACATACTGCATGACCTCAACTTGTCTGTCCAAACCTGGCTGAAAACTGCAGCAGACCCGAATCAGCTGGGATGCATTTCTCATCTTAACCAGCCTTCAGTGATCAAGCAGGTGTCATGTTTTTATCTCGTCCACAGCAGAGGATCGTCTGGCCTCTAATGAAGTATTGATGTTTTATGAGAGGTCTTTTCTTACTGAGAGGCTTCAGTCGGTAGGTGCAAAGAGTTTAAAAGTCTGTGTTGACAATATAACAATGATCTCATCTGCGAATATCTCTATGACGAGCACACACACACACACACACACACACACGCAGTAGCCTGATACAAACAGCTCTTGTGTTTATGACATCATTGGATATGCTGGACTGACTGACTGTGATGCTGCAGCTGCAAAACACACACACACACACACACACTTACACACTCATGCAAACAGAGCTCGCAGGCCCTTTGGCTGGCCCGGACTGATTCAGACAGGAGCTTCACTTTCCCACGCTTCCAAACTGGAGCAGACTGACCTGGAATAAGACACCGTGGAATATTTGAGCACTGGACACACTATCGGAATATTGTGTCTCATGTCCAGACGGCCACGTTAGTGCACTGGCCTCTTTTTGTTTTATTTTCACCACACACCCATGCACGCACCTACACGGAGGCCCCGCAGATTGTTTTGTTTTTGTTGGATTTCTGAACTCAGAAGCGCGGATCAGATTTACTGTACATGCAGGCATTTTAATCCATCCAGCCTGATGGATTACATGTAAAACGTGGTGATCCATACACAGCGCTGTATAGTGATCGATTTGCCATGCCTCCCGCCTTAATCCCGTAAAGACTCGGTCCGGGCTCGAGCATGCTGTCCTGTTACATTGTCTTTTAATTGAGTGGGACGGCTCAGCGTTATGGCATCACTCTTCCGCCTTCAGGGACTGCAGGTGGTAAAGCTTACAATCCGCTACGTATTGTGTGGCTGTGGCAGCGCTGGGTATCGTTCCCACTGAGCTATCAGTGGTTGAGCAGCAGTGTGTGTACACTGATGTTACATGATACATCCTCGGGGAATGAATTCATTTCCTCCTAAAGCCTGTGCGTTTGTTGGCATCTGGCCTCGGCCGAGAATTCTCAGCTGTCTTTTTCTTCTCTTCTCCCTCCATCTTTTTCCACTGTTGCTCCATGTGCCAGGCCTCCACACTGCATTATGGACTGATTATAGCTCCAATGGCCTCATTACTGTCAATGAAGGGCTCAAACAGGGTAATAGCTGCCTAATACAGGGCTATTAGAGAAGATGATTTGCCCCCTTATTAGCCCTCTCTGCTTGGTAACTAGACAATCAATGAGCTGAGCTAAAATTGGTTTGTTTTTTTGGCAGTGAGATATAAAATATAGCTGAATGTATACAGCATGCCAGCACACGGTGACCGATTAATGTTTAAACTTGAACACATGTTGTAGACCAAATAATCGGTGCAGCTGCCTCCACAAACCAGTAAAAGCATTGGTGTTAGCTTCACCCCATTAGCCTGGTGTCAATCACAGATGCCAGTTTCTGGGTCTCGGAGCATACATCACACTTAAGCCTGCAATTTACAGCTGATTAATAAACACCATGCTGCACTGGTGTCAAACAGAAACTGCATGAATGATTCAATCTAATTAAAACGAAAAAAAGTGAGAACGTGAAGACAGAACGTCACACTCAACCTAAGGGCAAGTTTTCTTTCTTTTCTGTTTTTCCTATACAGGCTTATTCCAGCAAACTCAGTCATGTTTCCTCATCTGCTCCAAATGGAGACAGTGAAGAAGACCAGTCATGTGTAGATGTGAAGTAACACCTTTACTTTGTTTCAGCATGTTGGCTGTAGAGGATGTAAGAATGCACCAGTACAATCTATTGGATGAACATTGCTGGTGATGCTGACCATAATAAGATGCTTGTGGTTGGGCTAGTTTTTATTGATTATGTGAATTAGATTTTTTTTTAAAAATGTGTTATGTATTCTGTATTTATTACAGAATTATTCAGTATGTGTAAACTAAATAAACTTTCATCTGTTAACAGTTAATTTATTGTTCAATAATTAGTTCAAATTTTTCATTTTTATTTCATGTCATCGACCAACTTGTGCTTCTTTTTAAAAAAAAAAAAAATTAGCTCAGACACCGTTTAGGCACTAGCACTGCTTTCCAATTAATAATTATTGATGAATAAAAACAACAAATAGAGCAGAATTGTATTAGAATTAAGAAAAAGATCAAATATACATTTAATGCTGCCTGAGAACTAACAAACAAAAATACATCTGTATTATGTTCTATAAGAAAAACATATCGGCCAACATATACACAGGCTGATTATATCAGCTGACCATATCAGTGTGGCTCTAAAGAAAAACCCTTGTTTTTATTATCAGTTACATTCAGTTACAGTGGGCTGTTAAGTCAGTCCTTAGCAGAACAGAAATCTCTGGCTCCATGTTCTCTACATAAAAATCATCTCAAGTAGTTTCCGTGCAGGATGGAACAGACATAAGGGAGATGAGAACAGCTATAAATATTCTAAAATTCTATTTAAAGGTGTGAGAAAGACAGGTGCATTAAAGCCTGCTCTCCCACATGGCCTGAAGCATGCAGGTGTGTTTAGCATTGAGCATGTAATTAAAATACACAGCGCCGATTTAGCAGTTATTTTCTCCTGTTGCCACCATGCATGCATACAAGAAAGTGGTTCACTTCCATGCATTTTTTTTTTCTTAGTAGCTTGTTAAATTATATCAGAGAGGACTGGAAACCTGTCAGCTGTGACAGCCAACATTTCCTCCAGTTCATACAAGGTTTCTTTACATATTGAAGCAGAGTAGAGAACACCTCTGCGCCTCAGTTTCACAAGCGAATTGGTTGTCACCGGGTTGTTGGTCCTGTATCTGAGAAAATGTTTGCATAATGTTGAATCTTTGTCAACTTCCCCGTCTCACTTTTGAGTCTTGAATGGCAGGGTGTTATTTTGAGCTTCAATTACCAATAAATGGCACCCCTGTCTCCAGTGTTTGAGTCTCTTTGTACGAATGAAGGACAGCATTTTATAAAGCTAATAATAGTCCCAACTGTGCTGCTGTGGAGGACGAGCACCAACATTTTTCTTGCAGGACCCATGATGCACCTGAATGTAAGAGGAGAAAATGAAAAGAAATTAATTTAAAAAAAAAGGTTGTGTCCTTGCCCCAAACTCATCTAGGAAACTTCACTCTCCTTGCTTCTTGTGCATTTTTTGAATTTGCGTCCTGTTGAATAAAAACAATGGCAACAAGATGGTGATATGAATATAATCTTATGCTCCAATGAACATCAGAACATCGTCTGTCTGTTAAGTTCTTGATCTGGGATGGTGTAGTGGAGCTGGTCTCTGTAAGATGTAGTACAACAGTTTCTGATTTCCTGGTCCTTGGCCACCCTGACCCCAATTTCATTTTCCTGGACTGGACATTAGCAGCAGGCTCTCATACCTGGGTTGTTTCTTCCCAGGGTGGTCACATAACCTGTGGCGGTGTGTCCAGCTGATCTGGCTGTGTGGTTGAAAGATGCCCTGTGCATTGTGGATCATCTTAAGGGCCACTGCTCTTAATTCCAAGCCCAACGCTTCCTCTTCCAATGCCGACAAGTATATTTCTGTCACAGGTGTTTCAGCAAAAAAGACAAAAAATAACAGATTAAAACAAAAATCTAACAATGTTTAAAGGAGCTACAGCCAGAAAACACAGAATATAAATGTAAATGTAAGAGACTCGAACATCCTGGATGATGGCGGACCTAAATTGGTTTTCTTGTCATAGGATACAGGATGAAGGAGAGAGGAAAGGAGGTAGGGTAATTTCTCACAGTGAAAGTTCTCCTTCTCTTTTTTGCAATGCAAAACAAAAAAAGAACATTTGAAGGGTCTGAATAAAATTCTCTAGCAAATATTTCAGCTGTTTGACAGAGACACCTGCTGCCCCCCACCTGTCCTGCCTGGACAGACTGACAGAGAAGGCAGACGGGAGCATCTCGCTGATTTACCCCTGTCAGGAGACCAAAACACAGGTGTTAGGTGGGCCACGGTCTCATCTGAATCTGCCGGCTCTCACTCAGACCTGCCGCATTCATTTCAAAAGTTTCCTCGGTTCATCACACTCCCCGGCGGGTCTACACACACTCCTCACACACATTCAACCTGCAGGCCAGACTGATACTTCCTGTTTGTGACACCCGAGGCCGCACAGAGATAAGGTTTTAAAAAACAGCCATCAGCACTGATGCCCCCGTCTCTGCAAACTAGTTGGGATTCGCTGTAAATCAATGCAACTCTTAAAAAACTACAACAGCACACACACACATACACCACTACTCCCAGGGAGAAATAATCTTTTTCTTGACCTCCTTCACTCTCATCTTTCTTTGTCTCCGTCTTTTTGCTTTTATGCTCTTATCAGCCGAGAGCCATTTGCAGCGAGATGCTCTTTTTTTTGGCGCTGGGATTTAGCGAGAGTGCATTGTCTTGATAGCACTATGTGGTCAGTGGAAAAAGATCTAAACTCCTGGACGCTCTTTTGTTACGTTGCTATCTCTAGAAAGCACACACGCGGAGTA
>JAJHUR010089290.1:0-15601 GCA_027495735.1 Lutjanus campechanus | reverse complement strand
CATGTGTAGAGTGTTGTATTGTTAATCTGGTTTTTAATCATTAATTAGTTAATTGATTAATTTCAGTTGGTGAAAAAGAAACCATTTACAAGCCCTGATTGATAAGAGAGACAAACCTGCATGCCGATCACAGCGTAGATGAAGAAGATCATGGCGATGAGCAGACCGACATACGGCAGAGCCTGAGCAGAACAAAGTCAGGAGCACAATCACAAACAGGACTTTATAAGCGAACATACTGTCGTCAAACCTTTGTGTCACGTGAATGACTCGATCTGCGCTGCACTGACCTGCAGGGACTTGACAAAAGTCCAGAGGAGGGTTCGGATGCCTTCGCCTTTGCTGAGCAGTTTAACCAACCTCAAGACTCGGAATAAACGGAAGAACGTGATGGACACTTTTCCACTTTCTCCTTTACCCTGTAACAGGTAAATAAATATACGTGTTACAGTCTCACAGGTACAGAGTCTGGAGGTATGAACTCAAGTCCTAAGACATTTGGAGTTGCAGAGGTTGTGTTGAGCTCTCACCTCACCATGACCGCCTCCTCCCTGCATCAGTGTGAGAGGAGAGAGATTTAAAAAGTCATCAGGATCAGGCACAAATTATCACATGGTAAACATTTGTCAAAGAAACCATTTCAATGAATCAGTCTCATTTAAAACATGTGGTTGTGGTGCAATTCAGCCTCTTGTGGCCAAAATGAGTATTACAACAAACACCTGACCAGAACAAATCATGTTCTGTTGTCACTTTTCCCCCCCTGTTTTCACAGATGAAAATAAATAAATAAATAAATAACTTAGAAAAATGATCCTGTCAAATCTTTCCCCCCTGTTTCACAGATGAAAAATGAAGAAGAGAAGGTAACTGATGGATCTTGGAACCTTTAATTTTTCAGTGCAAACCTTTAAAGTTGCATGACCAGCTTCAGTTTCAGATTCATTCTGCATCATTGCTTTTACAAAGACTGTCACTCAGTGGTGGTAAAATCTGGAAATCCTAAATTGTTTTTATATTTTTTTTAATACAATATGTACCAATGATATTAAAACGTGATGTAAAAACAAGTACAAGTCCGGTGAAATATGTACCTAAATAAACCAAGAGCTGTTCTTGAATCATCTGGAGTACATGCATGGTTTTGGTTTCTTTTGAAAAGTAACACTGAATACTTTCCCGAACAGTCAGAATCACTGTAAGTGCTACTAGCATTGAGTAACTTAAGTTTAAACACACTGAATTAGAAGATTTTTTATTTCAGCCTGATTAGATGCCTGCAGATGACCTGTGTGTAAGCTGGAAAACACAGTGATGCCACTTACCTAGTACCAAGTTCAAATGTGATAACAATACCACAGAAAATAAATATTACAAAGAAAAAATATAAAGGCATAAAAAAAAAGTGCTATGGTGGAAAAGCAGTTCATATAAGAAGCAACTCACAGTAAAACGACCTTAATGTACATAATTTTCATGTTCTGCCCTCTTGTTACAAAATTATTCTTATTAAAAACTGACTGCATATTGTCATTTTCTGGATTTGATTGGCTATTTAAGGTGCCACTCATCTGCAGAATGAACACGGACGTGTGAACAAACTTACACTAAACTCAGAGACTGCGATGTCCAACACGCTCCCCACAACGATCAACGCGTCAAATGAATTCCACGGATCGATGAAATAGTGCTGCAGAGGAAAGGAAGAACAAACTGAGAGTCAGAAACAGACAGACGATGTTCACAGCCGTCGTGAATGTTACTTCTAAAGGTAAAAGAGTGAAACCTCACATGAGCCCGCAGAGCCAGTAACTTGATGACCATCTCTACAGTGAAAACCACCGTGAAGATCAAGTTGAGGAAGTCCATGATGGAGGTGAAGAGTTTCGACTGCTCGTAGTGCTGAGAGAGGAGCGACACAAAACTTCAAATCACAGCACTGAACAGGCTGATGTTTCAGTGTATTATGACAGATTCGTGTGAAATGATACCTGAACAGCCAGAGTGAGCGTGTTTCCCAGAATCAACACAAACATGACGTATTCAAACTGGCTGGAGTTGATAATCTTCCAGAATTTGAGCTGAGACGGGTTTTTAGGAATGTAAATCTTTATAGGTTGAGCTTTCAGTGCGTAGTACACACACTGACGCTGTAAAAAAAAAAACAGTGAATATTATTCATCATTAAAAATGACATGAATGTATCACATGTTTATATTAAAATGTTGGAAAATAAACTAACTTGATTTTTGTTGAGTTCACAGTTTTTGAACTCAGCCTCTCCTTGCTCTCGAAACGTGATGATGACAAAACCCACGAAGATGTTCATCATGAAGAAGGCGATGATGATGATGTAGATGATGAAGAAGATGGAGATTTCCACTCGGTAGTTGTAAATGGGCCCTCGGTTGATGGCGTTGGCGTCCACAGCGCGGTAAAGAAGCCTTCACATTAAAAAAAACAAAAAACAAAACAGAACAGTGAGACGCTGATTTAAAGAATATTAAGCTTAAAGGATGACAAATCCCATGAAAAGACCAAAACCAATAATAAACTGATTCTATTAACCAGATATTTCTTATTCCTCTGTGTCATGACGCTCCACTGTTTTCCAAAAACTATTAAAAACCATTAATGAGTCATGCAGTTGCAGTGAGTGACATGTTCCTTCATTATAATGAACATGAACACTGTAGTTTACTTTAAAGTCAATCCCACACACACACACGATCACTTCAGCATCAAATACGTATTAATCCACGGCTGAAAATAGTGCCCGATAAACACGCCGTTAACTTCAGTTACCTACGGTGCCGGTGCAAGTTAGTTCCTGCGCACATTTATCACCTCTGCAGTGATTTATTTAAAACAGGGTTGACGTTTTGGTCACAAGGACCTTTTCTCAACACATATCAGTCATAAAGTGACACAGTGTTATAATGCAGCTCATAACTGCATGATCGTCCACAGCTGTGTTGGAGGTGTGTTCACAGTCACATTATAGCAGCTTATTAACTCGAGATAACCTTAACTTTGAACACACGCAACATCTACAGTCTTGATATCAATAAAAAGGGAAATCATCTTTTTCCCAAATGATGTGCTGAGGCACACTGGTATAAAGCTGCAACAATTAATTGAGTAATTGATTATGAATCGACTACAGCTACTTTAATAATCAATTACTTTTTAATTAAAAAAATGTCCAAATTCTCTCATTTTAGCGTCTTAAAATGTGAATATTTTCTGGTTTCTTTACTCTGCTGTGACAGGAAAACTGAATGTCTTCATGTTTTGGACAAAAAAAAAAGACATTTTTAGGACATTATGTGGGGATTTGGGAAGCAGTGATCAACGTTTTCCCACCATTCTCTGATGTTTTATGGACAAAACAACAAACTGAATAATTGAGAAAATAATCGACAGATTAATGGATGATGATCGTTAGTTGCAGCCCTACACGGATGAGCCGTGGGATTTTGTGACAACCATACATTATTGTTGCAAAATACAATCCTGCAAAAGTGAGTAAATGTTTAATTTACTACGTCGGTGCTTTCTATGCACTCATTTTCTAATACAGAAGCAAATTATATACTGTAAAAAAATATCTTTTTGTCAAAGCGAACCCTGTTTTTTTGTCGTTTGTGCAGTTGCTGGATTGTGGGAATTATTAGAGTGTGACACATCAAAGGCCCTGACTGATTGATGCTTTATTTGAGAGTGCAGGGATTGATTTCTTTTTTCTTTGAAATGGATTTTAGAGGGATTTGATTCCCTGCACTACAAAAGAGGCCAAGAAAGTGATGTGGCCTGTTGCCTTTTACTCTACTCTAATTTTTAAAGCTTTACATCAGTGCAGAGAAGTTGGAAAGTATTGAGAGACGGACTTACACTTTTTTTTTTCTTTTCATGGGATTTGTTGCCAATAAAAAATATGCAGAATAACAGCAGCTTTATCATCTACAGTACATTAAACACAGCGTAAAGTTTCTACTCACTGTGGCCAGCCTTCAAATGTTGACACGGTGAATAAAGCGAGCATCCCCATCAGCACGTTGTCAAAGTTGAAATCACTATTCTCCCAAACCCTCTCTCTGACCATGGGGTGGTTCATGTCCCCGTCTTTATACACCACGAACGTTCCCCTGAAATTAAACATGGACATTAATTTCATGACATGTGGCAGCATGTTAAGAGACTTTCAGGTGCTGTGTTTATCGTGCAGAGAAATGAAGAAAAGAAAACTGACTTGCACTCCTCAGGAGTGTGTTTGGCTTCATCTGTGCAGCTGTAGAATCTGCCCTGTAACATTAAACACAGGAAACTTGTTATACCATTAAAAACACTCACTGGTCACTAACCTTTTAAATCCTGAGGGGAGGAAAAAATACACCAGTTGGTCACTTTATTAATCTAATGCAGTCCAATACAACATTGAAATTTACCTTAACAAAACTCATAATCTTCTGTTTTTGGTGATATTGTTGGACGAGTGTTTTTACTGAGGTTATTGTTAAAGTTGGTGTTGTACTGGACTGTATTTTATTGAGAATCGTGTCTATTTTTTGTTCTTCTCATTAACACACACGAGGGCAGAATGTTAGAAACACCTCTCAACATAGTCGGACTGACAATCAGGAGCACCAGTCGCTCTGTGGGTCGCTTGAGTATTATACAAAAACAAAAAACAAGAGCAAGAGAGACGCATTGTCGGCCCACTTTGATTATATACGAGCCCGAATCCTCCTCCTCAAGACCTTCAGTGCCAGTTCAGCTGTTGAGTTTTGATTTTGCTGCTGAAGCAGTCAGACAGAAGACATGACAAAGAAGATAAGCAGGGTTTGGCTCTGGCTGGCTGCCTGTTTAGCTACACTGGTTGTCTTTTGATGAAACATTTCGAACAGTTAGTGTTCTGTTTTTAGTGGTACTCTTATTACCTTGCGCAGTATGAAGTCCCTCACTGACTCACTGTTAATTGGTTATTGTAGTTTTTCATGCTGTTTTGTCTCCTTTTGATCTGGATTTTTAATTGCTTTACTTTATGAGGAAATGTTTACTCGGACCCAGGAAGGGTAGTTGCTACCTTGGTAGTAGCTAAGGGGAATCCAAATAAGTAAATAAACAAATAAATAAATTGTTATGCATGAATGGTTATGATTATTGACAAGTTAGTACGTAGCATTAACAAATTAGAGACTAACAATCATTGTAGAGAATTTTTCTTGCAAAGGATTTAATGACAGAACAAAATCTACAAAAATTATAAATGTTAGTTGTGTTTTTCTTAAACTGCTGTCTTGTCCAACTGGAGTTAATAATATAGTAGTCGTAGGCTATGTACAGTAGTATACTACTGAAATTATGACTATATTAAGATTATAGAATTGATATTTTAATACTATGCTTTTATTTAATGTAACAATATTATACTAATACTCTAATTTTTATGATTTCCTCATCCAGGTTGTGTTTAATGTATCTGCTGTGGACAGATACTCAGATTAGCCAGAACAGGAAGCCAGAACCATCGTGCCAATAAGTGGTCTTTCTAGCCAGCCTCCTCCTAACAGCAACACATTCCCTTTGTTCTATTTTACATCTATTTTACTAAAGATATTGCTATAAAAATTGTGAACTAATCTTGTTTATGAAGTCCAGGGACATTTTTTATTCCTAGCCTGTCCCTGCATCTCAGTAAAATGCAGTCCAGTACAACACAAACACTAACTATGACTTCAGTTTCATTAAAAATGATTATAATGAGGCATTATGAAAGTAGACTTAACGGCAGAACAGTTGCATTGGAATGCATCAGACTGTGCAGGCGGACTCTAATAAAGTGAACACCGAGTGTAAAAATCAAACATGTACCTTGAAGAGCTGCACTCCGATACAGGCAAACATGAACTGAAGGAGTGTTGTGACAATTAAGATGTTGCCAATGGTTCGGATCGCCACAAACACACACTGAACCACATTCTGTGAACATAACAACAACAAAGGACATGTTAGCTTTACACAGCAACAAAATATACTTTATACACACTAAATAAATATCAAATACTCACTGACTAATCAGAACAAAGAGCCCAATAACCCTGCATTAAATACTAACTTGCATAATATATTCAATTATTATAGTTCAGTAATTTATTTCTTTACTTGTTTACTTATTTATTTTTTATGGTTTAGTTGATAGGGACAGATATAGTATATATAAACAAAACAGCTATTCAATGCAAGTGTCCACATGTTTATGTTGGATGCCAATTTGCAACACGAGTCCCTAGAAAAGTTTTTTTTATGAAAATAAGAGAATATATAATATATTAATTAGATTAGATTCAACTTTATTGTCATTTCACAGAGTGCAAGTGCTGAGACAATGAAATGCAGTTAAGCATCTGACCAGAAGTCCAAACGGCAGTTAAGTGCAGAGTGTGTATGTACATACAGAGATAATATATTATCACAGTGGTGCAGAGTTCAGCGGAGACAATAAATAATTTGAATATAACAAAAAAAAAAGGAAAGATAAACAGAAGAGAAGTGTTTACCTTCAGTCCTTTGGCTCTGTTAATGGCTCGAAGTGGCCTGAGCACTCGAAGCACACGAAGGATCTTGACCACAGAGATCGCACTTGAACTGAGAAGAACAAAACAAAACAAAAAATTAAAGTCAAGAAAACAAAGATGAATAAAAAATATGCCAGACTGGGCAGGGAAATAAAGCGTATAAAGTATAGAACTTATATCTGACATTTCTTTGGACTGAGACATCACTGCTTCTACATATTACAGCTACAGGATTGATTTTCCTGGCAGCAGAGAACCGTATGAAGTTTGTGTTTGACATCTACTCACTGTAAAAAGAAAGACGTGAGCGACACGCTGACGACCAGCAGGTCAAGAAGGTTGAAGGCGTTTCTGCAGAAGGAGCCGGTGTGCAGAAAAGCTCCGTAGACCGTCATCTAGACATGAGTGAGGAAGTGATGAAACCAAAGTTTTAAAAAAAAAAAGTATTTCATCTAATGTTGAAGAAATTATAGCCACTGTAACCGTTACCTTTAGCACGATCTCCACTGTGAAAACTGAAGTGAAAACATAATCGGCATAACCGAGCACCTGGAGGATGAGAGAAATCATTATTATCATCAGTGTTCGGTCCTGTTTATTGTGCAGGTAATGATGAGCAGATGGCCGGTCTGCTGATGAGGCTCTGATGTGGTCGTCTTACTATGTTCCTGAATGAGTGGGATTTGATTGGATCCTCAGCAGCCAGAGAAATACTACTGAGGATGATGAAGATGAGGATGAAGTTGGTGAAGTAGGGGTGATGGATGAGGTTGTGGCAGGCAACTCGCAAACTGAGAAGCGGAAGGAAATTAAAACAGATGAGTGGATTATTTTAGCAATGTGTTGGTGATAAAGGGACAGTTCGGATTATTTGAACGGGGGGTTGTTTGAGGTCCTTATCTGTAGTCAGTGTTTACCTACAGTAGATGATGGTGGACGCACCGCTAGTTTGGAGAAGATTACTGGTATAGGAAGCTAAGCAATGTACCGCTGTGGACAGGGTCAAACTATATTTGAAAAACCTAAAAAAAAGCCTAAAGCAAAAAATATCAATACCAGTTTAAGTGTATGCTATATTTAGCCATATTTTTTTTTATTTCTGGTTTACAGCTGCCTCGATCTGTTAGTTTCTTTGTGTTATTGTGTGACTTCAGTGTTTTAGAAGGTGAGTCCAGATTCACCAAAGTCACACAATAAAACAAACTAACAAACCCACTGAGGCAGCGTTAAACCAGTCTAAATCCTGGCCTCTAAATGATGGGAAATAACATTTCCCAACAAGCTATCTGGCTTTTTGAGAAGTGGTAGTGGTGTTTATTTTAAGAATTTCTCCAGTTTAACAATTTAGAAAGAATCCATATCTAACTACTACTGTCTCACCATTGTTTTTTCGTTTGACAAATTTACTTTATACTTAGTTATACATGCTTAAGCCCTCATGGGGCAATTACATGTTTTCTCTCTTGTTATTTTTATATACACACAGCCCCGAAATACACACAAACGCACAAACAGTACCTGGTTTGGCCACCCCATGTAAGTGCTTTGTTTTTGTGTGGTGGCATTCAAATGCACATACACTAACAATACAACAAAATGCTCCTCCACACAGTAATATCAGCAATATTCCACCAAAAAAGAAGATTAATGCCTCTGAATACAGAAAGGATAAAAGGATAGATACTTCAGATTCATCAAAGTCACACAGTAACACAAACAAACTAACTGACCGAGGCAGCAGTAGACCAGCAACTCCTGTGTTCTGCAAGGTAAGATGACTGTTTTTGCTAAATGAGTATGGTTGAGTTAGAGGGTTATATTTGGCTTATATAACAACAGTTTCCCATTGGAAAAGGCTGTTTGATGGACATTGCTTAGCTTGATGGTGCTTCTCTCTGCTTCTCCAAACTGGGAGCATGTCGGCCACCGTCTTCAGTCGGTAATGGACTATTAATAAGTACCTCATACAACCCTGCTTAAAATAATCCAAACTATCCCTTTGAAGCATATGACAGTGTATTGTTAAATCAGCAGGGAGTTAAAGAGTAAGATTACAGGAGTATAATAGAATTAGGTCATTTTGGTGTGTTTGATCTCAGATTACCAGTTTTTCTTTCCGAGAATGAAGAAGGAGCTTCCATCAGGGATTGGGACGATCTTTTCTTTGGGCCCTGAGAACTCAGGCTTCAATGGAGCAACTCCTACAACAACATAAAGAGCAAACAACAAAGGTGTAAGAGACAGTTTGAACCTTCATCAGCATGTCTGTAGTTTGTCCTGCGGGGCGTCAGACTCACCCTCCAGACCCTCGATGGCCCTCAGCTCCTCGTTTTCCTGCCAGTCGTCCTCCTCGTTCTACACACAGAACGAAAGCTCAGTTGTTGTTTGGCATTTCACTTTTTAAATATGTCACATATGGTGAAAAAAAAAAGATTCTCTACCCCTGCATCTTCGTCCTCTTTCTCTTCGTCCTCATCCCACTCTTCTTCCTCTTCCTTTTTCTCTCTGAAAAAAACAAACACAAAAAAGCAGGAAATAAAAGGATGTTTTATGGTTTCTGTGAGCCATCTCTCATTTGTCTTTGTTGACTTTACCTCCTGTCTTTGTCCTCCTTCCTGCCTGTTTTTCGTGTCACCTGTGTTTCATTAGTTAATTAATTCGGTGTGTATTTGGTCTGTGTGCTTCCTTCCTATCATTGCCAGTTCGCCTTTGTCCACTAGTCAAGCATTCCAGTCCTCACTCCAGTGTTTTTCTGTGTTTCGTGGACTTAGACAGTTGTTTGGACTTTGGCTTTTGTCTGCTCCTTCGGATTTGTTTGACCCGTGCCTGCCTGACCATCCATAAGGCTTTAGTATTTTGACTTCTGAATCATTTGAACTGCACCAGCATGTCAAACTTACTCGACTTTTTTCTTTCCGCCGCCTCCTGCCAAGTTGTCCACAGCGATAGCCAAGAAGACATTGAGCAGGATGTCTGATCACAAAATTAAGGAGGCCAGTTTGTTCCATTAGAAATTAAAGACCAACTGTTTAATGCTCAGACTGTGATACGAATCAAATTGTGAGTGCACAAACTCTGGAAAAGGATACAGTTACCACAGACAAAGAGGATGACAAAGTAAATGCACACCACCATGTTGGGGAAGACCGGACCGCCGTAAGCCATGATGCCGTCGTACATCACAGCGTTCCAGTCCTCTCCAGTGAGGATCTGAGAAGAAAGACCAAAGAGAGACGCAGAAGAGACAGAGTAAGTGACATGTAATTAATAGCACAATACATGAGATAGCTCAGCAAAGAGGGTAGTAAACTTTGGAAGATATTGATGAGATCACCTGGAAACAAGTGAGCAGAGCCTGAGGGAAGGAGTCAAAAGTACTTCTCTTCATCTGAGTCTCGTCAAAGTTGAATTTGCCTCCAAACAACTGCATGCCGAGCAAGGCGAAGATGATGAGGAAGAGGAAGAGCAGGAGCAGAAGGGAGCAGATAGCTTTCATGGAGTTGAGCAGCGAGTTGACCAGGTCAGACAAAGCAGCCCAGTGCCTGGAAACAACAAAAACAGAGTATAGATCACACATGATTTTAAAAAGCTGCAGATGGATTGATGTCACCAGTTTATTCTGAAAAGCTCCAGATGTTTCACCACTAAACCAAATTACCGAGTCATCTTGAATATCCTGAGCAGTCGGATGCAGCGCAGCACAGAGATGCCGATGGGCGGGATGACTTCCATCTCTACGAGCAGCGTTTCGAGGATGCCGCCGCACACCACGAAGCAATCAAAACGGTTGAAGAGCGCCATGAAATAGATCTGCAGGCCAAAGGCGTACATCTTCATCAACATCTCCAGAGTGAAAAGCAGCAGCAGGATCTTGTTGGCTCGCTCTGGGAAACAAACAAAAAAAATTATTTTTAAAAAGTTATTAAGAGAAAAAAATATGATTTGGGATGCTGTCTGTGCTCTTTTGAAAGTGCAGTCAATGTGATGTATCTCTGCAAAATGCAATCAGATGCAGTGGGACATCTTGGTATTTTTGGCATACTGCATTTGACATACTGTACACTGGGACACACCAAATCTTTTCCTAAATAACAGTAGATTCTTACCTTGCATTTCTGTGAGCCACTTCGGCTGACCGTAATGCTCGGAGGCGCTGGCCACTGTGTTGAGAAACACCAGCAGAAGCACCAGCCAGTAGAAGTTGGTGGTCTTGACGGCCACACGGCAGTTCTTCCTGAATGTATGATTCAGCTGGCACAACTGGTCACTAACAAAAAAGAGGAAGAAGTATTTTGTTTGAGTATATTTGAGCTTTTGCAATGAACAATGTTACAATGTGTTTTTGTTTTCCTCAAGCAATTTGTTTTTTTTTTAAATAGGATAAAGCAGTAGAAGCATGAACAGTATACATAGTTTATATAAAGCTACAATGATAAGTCGATAAGTAAATTAGTATGTATTAGCTCGATATAAACTTAACTATCTCTCTGAAAGTTTGTGCTGTCCATCTCATAAATACAGTGTAATATTGAAAATCTTACCAGAAGCTGTTGGCCATCATCTTCGCCCTGAAAAAAAACAAGAAAATGCGAGTGAAAATCATGAATCAACAAAAATAACTCAAAACAATGCTGTTATTTGTCTATTGGCTTACATGAGAGAAGCACAGAAGCCGCTGTCATCATCCAGATACGCTATATCATCGTCCGAGTCTGACTCTGTTGAACGCAGAGATAAAGTCCTGACTGTTAAAGAGAATCACGTAAAAAATAAACATAAAAACAGACAGGGACAGCTGACGGACATACCTCCACCATCCTCACTGTGTTTGTACCAGCCGAACTTCTTCATCATCTTTTTCTTTGCGATCGCAGCACCTTTGAAATCAAATGGAGGCAGATTATTTATAAATGTAAAGCCGAATGTAGATGTTTTAAGCTTGAGCGTGTGTTAAACTAACATTTGCTTCTTTTTCTTCGCAATAAAACATGACAAGAGGATATAAGGCAAATGGATGGTGTTACAACATGCAGACAGAAGGAAATTATGACAAGTGCAGTACGGCACAACAGTTTATATCAAACTGGGAGATTGCATTTGGCTAGATTGGGTGAGATGTGTTTGTAGTGTGGATGGGTTGTGAGTAATCACCAAGAAAAGAGGGAAAGAGACAAGGTAGGGAGAAGAATAAATAATGATAAGTAATAATAACGACGAAAATAGAGGATGTAGGTGATTTTAGTGTAAATTAACCATGCAAGGTGCCAGCCCAGCATGAAATACTAACGTTTGTTTCCTTCTTCATCCACATCCTCGGCCTCTATGAGCCAGTCCATGTATCCTATCATGTCCTCCTCCATCTGCTTGCTCTCCTGCGCCTTCTGCAGCTCACCACGTGCCACGGCCTTTTCTCTTTCTTTGGAGAACTCTCTGTGCAGACACACAAACTCAAGAAACTCAGGGAAAAAAAACAAACATTGGAGACACACTCATTTTGTTTGACATAACACGATAAATGCAGAGGAAGCTGTGACCTGCTGTGCAGCAGCTACTCACCCGCTCAACACACCCAATACGAGATTGATGATGAAAAAGGATCCAAAGATGACCAGAGAGACAAAGTAAACCCATGGAATCTCATAGCCAATGGCATCATTCATCTGTGCAGAGAGAGACAGACAGACAGGTAAGTATCTTCAGTTACAACAAACAAATGTAAAACTGTGGAGGAACCAGGAACTTGTCTGTGTACCCAGTACAGAACGTCTGTCCAGCCCTCCATAGTGATGCACTGGAAAACTGTCAGCATGGCGAAGAAAACGTTGTCGAAGTTTGTGATGCCGCCGTTGGGGCCCTCCCACTTGCCCCTGCACTCGGTCCCGTTCCCTTCACAGAAACGGCCGCTCCCGGCAAATGCACAAGGTGACGGATCATCTTCCACCATGAGACCTGGAGCACAGAGCAACAGGAGTTTAACCAACGTGCTCATAAAATGTGGACGCTGTGTAAAAGCTGATTTGGTTTTGAGAGCGGAGACCTGTGCTAGCGGAGTAGCACGTCTTGTGCATCCTGCCGATGAAAAGCTCCAAGCCGATGATGGCGTAGATGATGATGACGAACATGACCAACATACCGATGTGCAGGAGGGGGACCATGGCTTTCATGATGGAGTTCAACACAATCTGTAAACCTAACAGGACAGAGACACAGTTTTCAATGCGGCATGGAGGACCAGAAGAATTCACAATATTGAAGAAAAAAAAAGAAATAAAAAAAAATAATTTTTAAAAGCTACCATCAAATCCACCTTGTGTGTTTTGCCTCTTTTTTGGCACTGGGTACCCAGTGGAACCAACTTCCTCCTTTCCTGTTTCCTGTACTTATAAATGCTGAAGGTGGTTGAAGATGGTTAGCTAGCTAGATCATGATGTAGATTAGCTGGCTGGTTAGCTAGCATTTCACTGACATTAACTATTAGATGTAGCTACATAACTACGTTGATGTAGATTAGATAGCTAGCATTTTCCTCAAATTAGCTCTCAGATGTAACTAGCTAGCGAACAGTATAGATTGGCTAGTTGTGGGAACTGCCTTTACTCCCAAAAGAGCTAACAAAAACATCTGTCCGGAGCTACAACTACTAAATTCTCTACTTTCCTGTGAGGCTTATCTCTTTTTTTTGGTTTTAACATCCATAGCTTGCCTATTTAAGACTAGCCACTAGCAAAATTTAGAGGAAAAGGTGAGCTTTAGTCGTAGGCTTTGACACACATTTCAGTTGATAAAACTGTTTGTTTGTTTTTTTGTTTTTTGTTTTTTTATCATTTGGAGAAAGTAAGAATCACTTTTGGCCTAAAAGAATGAAAAATGAAAATCTTTTTGTCAAAGCCACAGGGAGGCACCGTGAGGGCCAAACACGCCGCATGAGGCTCTGGAGAGGCGGGTTGCTGACCCCTGAGCTAGCTAGCTGGCTAACATTTTGCAAACATTAGCTAAGTTAAGATGTGATTTCTGATTTCTGTTTCTGTGACACGTCCCCCAGCAACATCCTTAGACCATCTTCAAAATGTGGTTCTCTTTTCAACATAGATGAGCCTAACACAGAGCATATCTAAGTACAAGAAACAGGATATGAGAAAGCTGACCTAAGTTCCAAAAGGGGCGGGACTTAGGAAGGGTCAATTATCCTACACTTAATGGATAGGGAAACTGCTGATAAAACAGCACACAGTATGTTTAAAAGGCACAGGATTATTTACATGATATTACCATATGTGTATTATAAACATAATATCAATATTTAATTTTTTTAAATATCACGGTTATCGTCAATACCGGACAAATCCGGCAAATCTACTTTTTGTGTTCCGCCATCTTGCTACACCGCCATTGCTGCGGTGGCACGTTGTGTCCGTCACTCTCGCTGGTTGGGTCCTAAAGGGAACCCCAAATTTGCGAGACTCTCGCGAGATTATTCATGGTTTCTGTCAAAATGTTCACTCTCACGAGATCTTGCGGATCTGGGTTTCCCTTCTAGACACCGTGTCTGCTGTTACTTGCTAGTGACAGTACGGATAATTGGATTGACAGCGGTCCTTAGTAACATTTATTAATGTTATTCAAATGCTACATAGTAGTTAGATGTTGGTTGTGACAATAGCCAGGGATTGATAATGAAGAAAAGAAAAAACGGATGCACCTCGGCCACATTTACCTAAGTGATGAAGTACTGTACAAATATATGTTAAATATATATATGAATTCACATTTTTCATCAAATATTTAATATTTTCAGGAACAAAGTTCCTTTCTGTTAATATTTTGATCCACTATGACCCATCGTGGTCCTCTGTACACTCAGTGAATCTCTGTAGAGTCTCTAGCAGCACTCTTCATCAAACAAAGGTTGTATTTTGCTTTTTTGACTCGACTGTTGGAGCAGCCAAACTGCACAGGTTCTTCCAGACTTCCTAGACATTGTTTTCAAAAGTAACGTTGCATAAAAAGTAAGTGTAAAAGTAGAAAATTGCAAATTTTGTATGACGGCTCGCAGTTATTCTCCAGATTCACCTATAATGTGACTCCCCTTGCTGCTTGTGGGATGAAGCGAAGGAACACACATACAAAAAACATACTTATAGGCCTACAAACAAATGATGAACGAACGCACTTGGCACTCCAGATACGAGTCGAAGCGGTCGTAACACCCTGAACGCTCTGAGAGCTTTGACATCCAGACCTCCAGGTTTTCCTGCAGCATGGTGGGCCTCTCCTGGTTTATGATCCGTCATGCCTTCTGCTATCACACTGAATAACCTGCACAAACACACAGACACACGCACACACATAACAGCTGTCAAACTCTCATCAGCGACAGAACATTCGTAGACCGCAATTGGTGACTTCATTTAGCTCCAAAAATACCCGACAATGACGATAATGAAATCAAGCAAGTTCCATCCGCTGCGTATGTAGGCGCTGGGGTGCATGACTAAGCCGTAGGCAAGAATTTTAGTGAAGGTCTCGATGGTGAAGATGACGAGGAAGACGTACTCAACTTGTTCCTGACAAGAAAAGAACAAGAAAAGAACAAAAGGGATGTTTGGTAAAATTGGAGTGACCTTTTTCATACGTCAGTGAGTGCGTCTGAAAGGAAATGAGGAGCGCTGAAGGAAATTTCATGTTTTTGTCACAGTCAAATAAAGACATTTAGAAACGGCTGATTTCTCCTCATCACACACAGCGATAAGTGGCGTTAAATGAGTTCCTTTCCCCGCGTCTGTCTTTAAATCACGTGTGTTTTCATTAAAGGCTGACTGTGGTGGCTTTCTAACCTCTTAACCCACTGCCTAACACATGCTTAAGCCTGTCACCGGATCCCTTTTCTGTACCCTTCAGCCTAATGCTGCTAATCACTGCAACCACTGTCACTAAGGCTTTTTACCTCAGGCTGACTCAATAATCCAGACATAATGTGCTTTCATGTGAGATGGCTGGAATTCACAAAAAATCAGAAACATTCA
>JAJHUR010089289.1:0-24614 GCA_027495735.1 Lutjanus campechanus | reverse complement strand
GGACACACACACACACACACACACACACACACACACTCTGGTTCCCTCCCCGTCAATAAAAGATAGAGCAGAGCTGCTGGAAATAACAAGTGGAAACTGCGAGTCAAAGTTAAAGTGAAACAGACGGTAAAACAGCTTTTAAATGAGCCTGAGGGTCGGTCAGTGAACACAACACCCTGTTACTGTCACACATATGGACTGTCCACACACACACACACACACACACACACACACAGACAGACACACAGACAGACAGACTGGTGGACAGACAGGTGGGAGACAGCCTGTCCTCTCACTTTGGTGTCTGTTTCTTCTTGTTACATGATGTGATGTCCAGATGCTGCAGCACGTGTCCACCGTCTGAAGTCTGACAGTAGATGTTACGTCCTCTGTCCACTCAAACTCAATCTCAAACCAAAACAGAGAAAAGAATTTATTGATTTTGATTTTGTGATAGCGCCCCCTGTCTTTGAGGCAGAGAACGTGGAACCATACAACCAATCAGCTGGCTTCATTTTGTACCATATTAACATAAAGCAGCACCATCATGTCACTATGGAGGATTTCTGATTATAAATGTTCAGACAAAGTAGAAAACATAAATTCCTGTAAATGTTTTACTTCCCACAAGTCACATCAGATATGCTCAGAAGGACCAAAACAAGAAGAAGAAAATAAAAATGAACCGATTGACGACACAAAAACAGAGAAACAGATGCAGAAACATCACAGCCAAGAAAATAAACGTCTCTGAGATCATTTCAACCACAGAACAAATAACCTCAGACTGCAGACTAAAAATAAGTCTGTAATGAACGTCTGAACAGAGCCGCTTCATTTCCTGACACCCAACAAGCTCCACTAAATATTGGAAAAATAACCCTGAACACACTCGCCCATCACACACGACACAAACACAGAAAATGACGTCGCTCATCTGTCTCAGAGGGCTTTAGAGGAATAATATGGAGCAACTGTGAAGACACTGCTAAAGCTGCAGCAGGTAGAAAGCTGAGAAACCAGCTGATTGTTGAGTCTCATCTCCAGGACTGAGTTTGGTTTCACTTTCTCCATCCTATAAGCCCCTCCTACCAGACCAGTCATGCAGGTGCACGGCTTTCAGTCTCTTTCTTTCCTTTTTGTCCCTCCTGTCTCACTTCTTTCCCGCCTCTTCTCTGTACATTCAAGAGAGAGCCTATATTTCAAATACGTCCAGTCAGCAGTCAACAAGGGACTAGTTAGCTTACTGCAAACAGTTGAGTGTGGTCGGCCGGGCAGGCAGATAAGATAAATCAGCTTTATAATCCCAAAGGTTTGAGCCTTCCTCTCGTGAGTTAAAGTGATATTCCACTCTTAGATAATCATCCACTCAGTATGTACTCACCACTATGTTGATGTGATGCTGGGTGAAGATCTTCAGTTCATCAAACACTCCCGGAGTCTCAGTGGAAAAGGTGTTGCAGCCTCATCCAGTACAATGGCAGTGAACGGTGACCCAGTTTAAAACATTAAAAAAAGAACACAAAACTTGTGTGGTGTAATCCAAGTGTCTGTGAGCCGCGACGTTAAAAATTAACCGCAAAAGACGCCATTTACGCCATGTTTTTAGCAGAAATGTCAACTGTCTCGCGAGATCAATGCCATGTTTACATCCTACTGGCTACATGCTACAGCTGATATTTCTGCTAAAAACATGGCGTAAATGGCGTCTTTTGTGGTTCATTTTTAACATTGCGGCTCGCAGACACTTGGATTACACCACACAAGCAGGATGGAGACATTTTGTGTTTGTTTTGTGTTCTATTTTTAACGTTTTAAACTGGGTCATCATTCACTGCCATTGTACTGGATGAGGCTGCAAACCTGTTTTCTGCTGAAACTCCAGGATTGTTTAGTGAACTGAAGACCTTCACCCATCATCACATCAGCATAGTGGTGAGTACATACTGAGTGGATGATTATCTAAGAGTGTAATATCACTTTAAGGTGTTAGAATCAGTGTGTTTGGTCCATCAGAGACTCTTTGCTGGCTCTGCCTCGGTTCACTCAGTCACAGTCCTCTGACAGACGCGAATGAACACAACTGGAACTAAAGTCAAAAGTAACCGAGTGAGCTGCAAACTGCATGTTGCTCATCAGCTGGACTCTTTTCAAGATTCACTGTCTGATAATCCAGTTTTAAATCAGGCGTTCTACCGAAGGAACATGCACGCGCAGCAGCACTGTCAGAACAACCAATAGAAGTGCCCACGTCTCTGACATGAGCTGTGATTGGTCAAAGTTTCCTACAGCCTGAAAATCGAGCCAAGATGATTAGCAGACGTCTAGTTCATTCTCAGATTACTTGACTTTCCCACCACAGCTTTAATCCTGACAGGTACATTCAGGTTTAGAGACACACTGTGGACGTGTTCCAACACCGTGTCTTCAGACTGACCTGCCTGCAGTCCAGACGAGAACGTTATTATGTTCCTGATAGAAATGATGGACAAGGTTCAAATTATTAGTCGCTCAAATTCACATGTAACAAAATCTACAACCACATGATGTGACGTGACATCACAGCAGTGAAAATCTGAATTAAATGTGAAGTCGTTTTAAAGATTATGCAGCAGACAACATGAACTTCCTGTGGACTGTTTTTTCTGTGTATTTTGTCTGGAATGAAGATTGTTTCTGGTATTTACTCGTAGTTTGCGTATTGTTCCTGGTTCTTCGTCAGTGTGTGTAAAGTCCTGCAGTAATGAAGCTGCTGCAGCAGGTCTGTGCTGCTCCTCTGATCTTAATAAAGTGAAATGCTGTAAAACAGGAAGGACGACTGCTCTCCAATAAACCAATAACAGTGATGTCTGCTCGCCCTCGTTAGCTCTCTGATTAAAACATACATGTATGATGTATGAACCTGTGTGTCTGCTGCAGCAGCTCTTCTCTGTGTCACCAGTTTGTCTTTGAAAAGAGGAGAATAATTGTTGTTAATCCAGAGTTTGTCTGCTCTGCTTTACGGTTACAGACGCTGCTAACTGGTCCCAGATGCTCCGGTGTCCCGGCCTCAGGACACTTCCAGCTGAGCTCCACCATGTTAAAGGGCTTTTCCACTGCACATACATTCACTCCACATATCGTCCTGTCATCCAGCACCGAGCCCTTCATGTCTGAACATAAGGACTCATTAAATTTACTGCCTCAAACCTTTTCTTTTGTGTAGAAGTACAGTACTCGAGTAAAAGTATTTTTGACCTCTTTTTAGAAGTAAAACTGTCAATAAAAACCTCCAGATTATTACTTTACATCTTTTTCATCGTTTTTTTGTTTTGTTACATCTTTTGTGTTGTTACAATATTTTGAGTCTTTTATGTTGTTTGTTTAATGTCTTTGTCATCGAGACATTTCCTTTTGATCACTTTTCATCTTGTACTTTTTTGTCCTGTGTGATAAACTCTGATGGATCCTCCACTGAATCGTCTTTTCTTTGTCTTATTGTCTCATTCAGGTTGAAATCAGTCTTGATGTCTGAAGGCGGCGCACAATGATGCAAAATAACAATAATCAATAATTCACCTCAGAGTCATTAAAACTTTTAAATGAACGAGTCTGTTGTGAAAATGTGAGGAGGAGAAAGTTGTGTTGTGTTGTTTGTGTTCAGATGTTTGGAGGAAAAGTAAAAAGTTGTAAAAAGTTCAGATTCCTGAAAACTCTACTGAAGTACAGAAACTCTCCATCCAGGACGAAGCAGCGACTTTAAAACTATGACTTTTGAGTTTTTCCACGATGATCATTTATATCAAAAGCAGAAAAAAATCCAACATGAGCTTTTCTTTCCTTTTTCCAACATGAATTTACCTCCTTTAAGTGCTGATATTTTTAAAAATTGTCACTTAATCTGAGAAACGTCCTGATAAAATCTCTTCCTCATCTAAAATAAAAAAAGTGTAAGTGAGAGATAAAACTTATATATCTATATAATATGTTACATTATGCAGTATAAGTGTTGAGTTAATGTGCCTCTGAAGAACTTGAAGCATATTTTCTCCTCTTCTGTGATTAATTAGATTTTGATGATAGAAAACAAAGGAGCTGAAGGAATGAAGCTCTTCTCATTTATAAGCACAGATCCTCTCCAACACAGAGGAGTCATCAATCTTCTGTCTGTCCCTCCGTCCCACCCGGACCGGAGGAGACGCCACAGAGCAGCAGAGACGTGAATCTGCTGCCACCCAGTGGACAAAACTGCAGGACAGAGGAGACTTCTTGTCAGGTTTGAAATGTGTCTCTTCAAAATGTCACCAAGCTCAGTTAGATGAGAACACTAGAAGAATTTTACAGATTATTGGCCACAAAAGTTGGATAAACCATCACTGATCACAGATGATGGTGCCGTTTGAGACACAACATCTAATATTATTTTCCAAGATGATTACATCAGGTTAATATCTAACAGTGGTAATAAAAAGCTCCAAAACCAGGATGTGATAGAAGTTTTATTCCCTTTTATTTAGTCAGTAATCCAGCAGATTTTTTGTTGCATTTAAATAAACAGAAATCACAAAAAACACCTGATCTCCACCAGACAAACACTAAAGACTACAACACATTTCTGTTCTTAAACACTTAAAACAAACAATTAGAAGGTTCAATTATAAATAAGGTACAGCGGTGATTTGAGCTAAATGCTAATATCAGAATGCTAACATGCTAACATTTGCTAGTTAGCAGGAAACACAAAGTAGAGCTGCGACTGAATATCGTTAATTCTGCATCACACTGATGTTGGTTCAAGTCTTTTAATGAGTTATTTGATAAAATAAGCCGTCATGATTGACAGCTGTGCTCTGCTTGGCTGTGTGGGCGGGACCTCTGTACCGTGGTTCCCATGGCGATCACCACTGCACACGGTCCTCTGGCTCCACATGACATCACCAGAACAAGATGGCAGCGCTTATAACAGAGATATTTTGGACTCATTTTTGTACAGGTGGAGGAAGAGGAGACGCAGTGGCGGCCATCTTTATTTACAGTCTGTGGTACACATACAGCACATGTGAGTCTATAAATCAGGTGCTCCTAGCGTCAGTGTGGGTGTCCCACATGGGTCTGTTCTTGATACTTTTTTATTCACCATATAAACTCTTATGCAGACAACACTCGACTCTACACTTCACTTTTTAAACATTTCTCTCTTATCAGACATAAACTTGTTTTTGAACAGGCTGACTGGCTGTGTGGGCGGAGCCTCAATCATTACCACCATCGTTATTTATAGTCTGTGGTTTGAACTGAGTGAGCGTAATGAAACAAGCTGGTACAACACAGCAAAACATGAAGACAACAGCTCCTTCACGTCCAGATGTTCAGATCTGAAGTTAACATGTTAGCATGCAGACATTAGCAGGTTTACTTTAGCATGTAGCATGTTACTGTTTTAACATGTGATGATGTTCTGATGTTGAGTGATGCAGCTGCAGAGAAGGTCAACCATGTGTCATGGAGTTCACACCTGGTACTAACAGATACCTGAAAACTCTACTTAAGTACAGAAACAAAGTATTTGTACTTAGTTACTTCCCACCTTTTCTTCGAGTATCAGCCCCTGACACATGGTTGGCCATCTCTGCTGTAGTTTTTGAGTATTTTTGAATCATAATCAGTTTTTACTGGAGCAGTTAGTTGAGGACAGTTTGTCTTCAGTGGTCCCTGGTGTGTGTTTCAGGTGTCTCTGTCCGTCCTGTCGGTGTCGGTGTTGCTGCAGCTCGTCGTCCGCTCGCTGCTCTCCGCTGCAAACTTCACCTTCCTGTGCGACCTCTGCAGACACAAACAGACGACGCTGATCACACGTCCTCTGCTTCAGGATTACAAACAGAAGACATCGTGATATTTCCCGTCTGGACTCACCTGTTTCTGTGCGAGACCTCGGGGGTATCGGGAAATATCCTCCCGCTGACGCTCCGCCCTCTCCCAGTCATCCAACCACAGCTGGCGGCGGTACTCTGACTGGCGAGTCGTGATTCGCTGGTAGATGGCCTGATTCTGACGACTGACCAGTTGAAGCTCCTCCCTCCTCTTGTCAGCGTTCAGACTGAGGAGGAAACACGTACAGATACATGCATCTGTTTCTGTGAAACACACTCTGATGGTAAATCTCTTCTACAGTCACTACATGCAGATGTTATAATGAGACCATGAGTCCACAGATTGGTTTCCTGTCTGGTTCAGGTGTTTCACTCTCTACGTACTCTCAGCTGTAGCAGGACAGTCGAGTTGAGACGTACCATGCAGTGAAAATGTGGCTTCTTTTGCAAAACTAAAGATCTTCTTTTCAAACTTTGCAATTTCCATCCATCTTTTCTAATATGATGCTTCAAAATGTGCATAAAGTCACACTGATGGAAACACAGCTCGAGTTTTGTTCCTGCTTGTCAGTGTAGATTTACTGTTTAGTCGCCTCCAGTTTCCCTGAGTCACAGAATAAAAGATTTGAGAGAAGCTTTACAGCTTCTGTCAGTATTTAAGGTCTGACAGGCCGGTGTGAGGGCAGATAAATACCAGAGAGCGTCAGCAGCATCACACATCCACGTCCAGATCAATAATTCAGCAGCGTAACAGAGCAGGACTGCTCACGTCAATTATTTAAAGGTCCAACAAGGAGCAACAGTGTTAAAGAGCTCAGCGGGGAACCACTCCGAGTCCAGAAAAACTCCAGGAAGGTTACCATGACGACAAACAAACAGAGCTGCACAGAGAATCTCAGGCAGAGAATGAAGGCAGGTATCGACTTTAAGGTGTTATTACTGCTTATAATGTTTCTGATCACATTCAAACTGGAAGTAATCATCATCACAGTCATGTGATGTAAGATCTTATAACACGTCATGACATAGTAGAGGATGACAAGACATACCAGGACATAACATGATGTGACATATCAGGACATTAAATTACATTACGGGACAGAAGACATGACAGAACATGACATAAGAGGATGTGACATGATATCAAAAATGACATGAGAGGACATAACATGACCTGGCAGGACATAGCAGGCCATGACAAGTCGTAACATGTCATGAGCGTGTTGTTTGTTGTGTGTCAGCAGGTTCTCACCTCCTCAGGTGGTACGGGTTCCGATGGTCCACCAGGCCTTTAGAACAAACGATGTTGGCGAGTTTGGAGGCCAGGAGACGGTTGTCTCTGTCAATGATGGACAGACGCTCGTCCTGCAGCTGAATCATAAAAACAAGATCTCTGTGAACCTTTTCTCCGTCAGTCAAACACGACGTCTCCAACAACTGAAAACTGTTGGACTGATGAGTTTAACAACCAGGAGGCTGTTTCCTCTGCAGCTCATCTCTCAGTTCACAAAGTCAACACTGAGTCACTTCTGATGAAAACTGAAGGGATGAGGACAGTGAACGCACCACGTCCTGACATTTAACAGCACCGGCTGCTGCTGCGGGTCTCAAATACAGTTTCAGGGTGAAGACTTGATTTAAGGTTTAGTCTGGGTTAAGATTAGGTTAGAGTTTAGTTAACTCTCCAGGAAGTGATGGAAACACGACTGTGTGTGTGTGTGTGTGTGTGTGTGTGTGTGTGTGTCCGTCCACTGACCTGTAGTTTTTTGAGTTTGAGCTGGACGTGAGCAGGCGTCCTCATGCCCTTGTTGTCCACAACTGGCAGGGCGGAGTTCACCTGGACAGGTAAACACAGGTGAGTTTAAACATATAATAATATCACTCTGAGTTAGTTTAGAGGCAGACAGAGACATTGATTGGTTCATATTATCGTTCAGCCAATGTGAAAAAGTTTTTTTACATAATATAATGCAGATTATTTTTTATATTTCTGACTGTTTCAGAGCTCTGGTGTCATTTTGGCTGAACTTTCTCCTCTTCACGTTTTCTAAACAGACTCGTTACTTTAGTTTTCATGACTCTGAGGTGAATTATTGATTCTTTTTATTATCAACATCAACATCAAGACTGATTTCAATCATAAAAGACAAAACATGATGAAACAAAACATCTCAAGACGAAAAAGACGTAATGAGACAAAAGCAATGAAACAGTTAAACAGACATAACACACTGAAAAATGACCCCCCAAAAAAGTAACAAGAAAAAACAAGATGTGAGAACAAGTGAGAAAGAGGACACAACAACGAGCCCGTGTGGATGATTCACTCACTAAAACAGGACAACTAAAGCCCGACTGGCTTTATGGTAAAAAATTATTCAGTTATTAAACTATTTTAATAAGCGATGAATGTTTTTTTTTTCTCTTTCAGTTTTGGTCTGATTTAAAATCGTCACCCTGGAAACAAAAAGATAAGATGAGGCAGACTTTGTGTTTTCAGAAGATATTTTGTCTCACTGTCCAACAAAACATCCCAACCATCCACCTTCATATCCAGCACCTGAACTCATCCTTCTCCACCCCTCTGCTCCTCCACCTGCCCTCCAGTCCAGTTCCAGACCAGTTCCAGACCAGTTCCAGACCAGTTCCAGACCAGTTCCAGTCCAGTTCCAGTCCAGTTCCAGACCAGTTCCAGACCAGTTCCAGTCCAGTCCTCCTACCTTCCTGCGGTGGTTCTCGTAGTTGTTCTGGTCCCATCTCTGCTGCAGGTAGCGGTTGGTGACGGGTTTTAGCGGCTGGTAGGACCTGTGCATCCTGCTCCTCTGATCTCATTCAGCAGCTCTCACAGCGACCCTGCACGACGTGTGTGTGTGTGTGTGTGTGTGTGTGTGTGTGTGTGTGTGTGTGTTTACAGGTCTGGGGGGTTGTTGTCATGGAGATGTACCCCTCTTCATGTCATTGCTGCAGGATAAGGTTCCTATTAATTATTACTGAGCTGAGGAGGCCACACACACACACTCATACACACCTGAGATTATATGACTATTAAACATCAACATTAATATTTATTCATTTCATTTCACTTTATCTTACAGTTTTATAGTCACTTCCTGTCCTCCATCGTCTCACGTCTTTACTCTTTTCTCCATCATCATTATCAACATACATTTTTCATCTGCAATGAACAGTATGTACTTTGTTTACTTTGTCTTCCACTGAGTATTAATCTGTCATCTGTTTTGTCTCCTTATTTTTCAAAGTTTATTTGTTAGCCTTATAAAATTAAATTGATTGTAATTACTGAGAAGGGAGCACCATTGATTTTTGATGTGTGTTAAATAAATAAACCTAAACTTTATGTGGATACTGGACATGAATAATACTGCATTTTTCAAATTCACTGTAAAAACAGAAAAAGTTGAGGGACTTTCAGATTTTTGAGTTTTGAGGCCGACTGAAAAGGTTTTACCAGCTTTAGTTGAGATAATTTACTTTTCTTCTTTAGATGAACGTAAAGTTTTGAATTCTAGAAACTCAGAACACATTAAACAGATCCTGAGAAAATTCATTGTAGTGAAAGAAAATGATAACATTTTATTTAGTTTATTTCAAAACTTCACAGTTTAAGTTGGGCTCAAAACTCAAAACTCCAACTGGAGTTCATAAGTTTTCACAATCCTGGACTCTGATTGGATGAAAAGTTCTACAAACTGACCTGAATGAGCAGAAAAATAAAATGAGAATCAACTGTTAGGAGGCGTGAATAAATATCAGCAGGGTTTGAGAACTGGGACAAAGAACTGAAAACAGATCATTTCAGTATTTTAATCTTTTTGTTTATTACTAATGATTCATGAGTTCATTTAGAGTAAAAATCCATTTTCATCTTTGTTTGGAACAGTTGTTTTGTCCACATGACGATGTTAGGAGGTCACACTGTGACATAAAGAAAGAAAAAAGCTGATTTTACTTTGATATGATATGATTTCATCATTTTATTTATTCATTTACTTATTTATCTATATCTGTATCTATTGATCCAAATCTATCTATCTATCTGTATATATATATATACATATATGGAGAGAGAGAGAGAGAGAGAGAGAGAGAGAGAGAGAGAGAGAGAGAGATGTTTATCAACATCTGTCATGTATTTTCTTTTTGAATTATTCATATTTAATTGACTGAAGGAGTGATGGAGTGACAGGAGCACACAGCTTCCTGTGATCTGATGCCGGCTGTGACTCAGTCGTCACCTCGTCCCTCTCAGGACGTGTCCTCGTCTCTCTGGGCTGTAGAGGGCGCCGTGCACTTACTCCTCCTCTCAGTATCACACTCAGCTTCACCACTTTGACCTTTAAGTACATGAGTGATGTCGACTGTTCAGACAGAAAAGTGACAAAAGAAAAGACAGAAATATTCTGAGTGAAAGGCTGATATATAACGGGGAGTTTGATCAATACATGTGCTGCTGAGGACTTCAGACTTCCTCAACTTCATCAGTAAAAACCGGTACAGAAGACGTGTACTTGTTCTGCTCTGTTAAACCAGATGCTCACATAAATTCATTGTTAGTTTAAATTTTCACCACTTATTACAAACTAAAACTTTTAATTTTAAGTTTTACTGAACATGAAATAATTGTTTTTATTCTTAAAATTAATCAGTTCTGTCCTGTAGAACAAAAAGTTTGGTTTGTATCAAATCTTTCTCAAAGTTTTGCGAGTTTGACTAAAATTAGGAGTTTTCTCAACTAAGTTACAAACAAAGCTAAACTTGAAGCTAAACTTGAAGCTAAACTTGAAGCTAAACTCAGTCAGTCTGATCTACATTTGAACACAGATACAGACATGACAGGTCGAGTACCGACTGAAGAATCAAACTTACAGTTTAGTTTGGATTTCCTGAGTTAAGATAAGATACGAGGTCTGAGTTTAGGAACAGCTTCTGTAACCAGAGGACAGAACGTTTCCTAACTTTGAAACTTAAGATAGAACAAACAGTGAGGAAGATTTTCTGCAATGAGGCCTCTGGTGCTCCAGTGCGACATCTAGTGTCATAAATAGAACCTTAAAGTTCCTCAGATATGACGTATTACATTCAAACTGGCTGCAGAAGTTAAAGAAAGTCTTTGTGATTTCATCCTATTAAACATTTCCTCTTTTATTTCCATGTGAGGTCTCAGCAGGCGTCTCAGGAACAAACAGACGTGTCGTGTAAATTATCACCAGATAAACGAGCTGTTGGAGAGACGATGTCAACGAAGGGATTCCTCCGGTCCACGCCGTCTCTGCGTGCAGACTGCAGGCCGGAGACGGAAATAATGACGCCAGACGAGCTCGCAGACAAACAGCTCTGTCCTTTTATTGAGCCGTCAGCTCCAGTTAAAGTGAAAGAGAAAAGAGTGCGGCGAGCCAGGCCCCGCGCTCTGAAGAGGCCTGTGTTTCTTGGCAGGTGGAGCTGGTGTGAAACCAAAACCTCAGTCATCTATTTCACAGTTAGCTGGAGCTTCACCTCCTCGGTCCAACCTGACGTTCAAGAGAGCGCAGCAGTGAAATATGTGTAGGAAGGTCCTCTCAGGTGCCAACTGACTGTTTTTATAGGAAGAAAACTCAGGTCCTTTAGGCAGAGGAGCAAAAGTTCAAATGCATCCATGTTACCAAGACTCCTCCTCTGACTTACTGCTGCTCTCCTCAGTTCCTCCAGGATTTCACAGCTTTTTTGGGGTTGTTGTGGTCTAAGATGTTGTAAAAATACATCAAAATGGTAAATAATTACACATTGAATGGGTTCATTGAAACGTTGACATGTGGTTTCAGCGTGAGGAGCCGCTATGATTGATGGAACTACAACAATTCGTCAAATTTGTGGAAAAGTTGTGGTGATTGGACGAAGCTGCAAGGTTGTGCAGAATTCATGGGGATTGGTTGAATTTGTGTTAATTGTTGTAATCACAACATCACAGCTTCCTGAAGGGACTGACTCCTGGAACATCATTACCCACAATACAACTCAACTATGCTTATGCTTGTAGCATCTTATTTATCCTGGAGCCTCCAGGTTTGGGTTTAATCCCAGAAAACAGGATTCTGGGGAGTTGATGTCCAAACCATTTCCTGTTTCCCAGGAAATAGAAAGAGGGAAACCAGGAAAAACATTTCTAAAATATTCAGAAGATGAGGGAATATATATGGGAAATATGTACGTGTGTGCCTACTTGATGCTGTGGCCCTGACGTGTACTGTGATGTTCCTTTGCCTATTGCAGCACTTCTGTTTTTTGATGTAGAGATAAAAATGAACTATAATAGGTTGAGATCCTTGCTGGGACTTTGGTCTGAGGCTCCAGCGGGACCCGGTCCAGTTCAGGGCAGGAGTTTGACAGCACGTCTCCCACTACCTGCCATGAATTGTCTCAGGTTGTTGCCTTCAATGTCCTCAGGACGGACTTATCACTCTCAGGTTGTGTCCCCCCACAGTAGCTTGACGTGTGCCATGTTCCTTTGTTATGGAGGGTAACTGGGACTGAGGTTCTAATCTGCTCCAGGCTTGTTGTCCCAGTGAGTCCAAGCAGCTGTTTTCATATCGTAGACGTGTGTTTGGCCACAGTGATAGTAACAGATTGATGAGATGAATGGATCAGGGCTGACCTCTGTAGTCATACTTTTCCTGGACTTTTCCAGCTCAGTAATCAGTGTTTCCAGCATAAGAGGAGATCCAGTGAGCCGTTAATCACTCAAACTAATGTCAGAGTGAAGCAGAATCAACAAAAGATACCAAATTTGTATCGGAGGCGAACACCACACGTCTGTCCAGCACATCGTTAAAGCAGAAGCTACTGCACATGTGTGGCGCGCCTCCTGCAGGCTGACTCACGTCCCTGCAGTCTGCAGCTGTCCGTGTACACGTCAGTTCAGGATTCAAATAAAATGAAACCAGACATTTTTACAGCAGTTTGTTGACACTATTTTAATATTTCTCACCAGGTGGGAAATATTTTCACTGTCTGAAACTGATGCTGAAGGTTTTTCCCTCTTTGATGGTCTGTCCTGAACACATGATCCTGCAGACTCTTTGAGATCTTTCAGTATAATTATAAAAAGGATGTTCCTGTGATGCTCACACAGAGCTGGAGTGGACGTCCTGTCTGAAATGTCCTGCCCGTCTGACCTTCAGCTCCTCTTGCACTTGTTTAATTGTAACACAGATGAATGAAAGTGCTGGTGTGAGTCTCTCTGAACGCAGGCAGGTTAGAAAAGACTAGAATATAAAACCCACTGATTCTGATTCTCCAGATTCTCTCTGAATACAGATGAAACTGGACGCCAGAGGCAGATTTCAAAGAATGGTTCAATATGCTGCTCAACACAGCGTTCAGGACACCATGTCCTTTGATTTCAGCTCTGTGTGTGTGTGTGTGTGTGTGTGTGTGTGTGTGTGTGTGTGTGTGTGCAGGATTAATTGAGCATGTTTTGCACTGAGTGGGTGTGTGTTCTCTTCTCGTGCTGTGATGAAACGCCGCGGGGAATCCATTTATTTTGAAGTCTGTTTATTTCGCTCTACAGTGCCGAGAGACGGGACGGACATGAGACATGTGATAGAGTGGAAAATAAAGACAAAATGTTTTAGTTTATTTAGTGTCTCTGATGTCTTTTTAGTGTGATGAGTTCCAGCAGACGAGGTCTTGATCTGAGTCATTGATCGAGTGTGTTTGCTTCAGTGTCTGATCAGATGTGATCAATGTTTCCTCAGCTCCTCCAGCTGATCTGTCTGAGTCCATGACGTCACTCTGACAAACTGACGCTCCAAATTACTGTGCAGACATAATCCTGATTGATTCACACTCTAATTTCAGGTGGCAAGTGATTAACTTGTCAATCAGCTCTTCCCACACACGAGCACACACAGAAAAATGAAACTTTTGAGGAAACCAGGTCATTTTTGTGCCTCGTTAGCTGCTACATTCTGATTGAAGATTTCAGATCAGCTGTGTACATGACATTAAGGATGTCTCCAGAACCGATGATTTGGTACCAAGTTGATGCTAAAATTCTGAAAATGTGACCTGAAATATTCATTTTTTGACAGTACTGTAGATACTGAGGAAGCAGTTCTTCCAGACCTGACAGGGACAAGAGGAAGAAGAAGAAGAAGGAGAAGAAGAAGAAGAAGAAGAAGAAGAAGAACGCCCAGAGGAACAAGCTCCGCCTCAACTCGAGACTTGCTCTCTGTCTCTTCTGTTTTATTACAGTTGTTTCATTATGTAACATCTGTTCTTCTGTTTTCACCTTCTTATATCTTGTAACATTGTTTTCATCATGTTGCATCATTTCTGTCTTGTTACATCTTTGACTTTGTTTTGTTTTCTTGTCATTTTCATTATGTTTTGTTTTGTTACGTCTTTTACATCACTTCTGTCCTGTTAAAGTGATACTTTGTGAGAATGACCCACTCAGTATGTACTCACCACAATGTCAACAGCCATTAGGATATATACGAAGTCTCGCAAGATCGACGCCATGTTTACATACCAGCTACATGCTACAGCTGATATTTCTGCTAAAAACATGGTGTAAATGGCGTCTTTTGCGGTTAATTTTTAATGTTGCGGCTTGCGGACACTTGGATTACACCACACAAGCAGGATGGAGACATTTTGTGTTTGTTTTGTGTTCTATTTTTAACGTTTTATCCGTGGTCACCGTTCACTGCCATTGTACTGGATGAGGCTGCTACCCTGTTTCTCCTAAAACTCCAGGATTGTTTTGTGAACTGAAGACCTTCACTTATCATCACATCAGTATAGTGGTGAGTACATACTGAGTGGGTTATTCTCACAAAGTGGAATATCACTTTAAGTATTTTTCTCCTGTTATGTTTCTATGTTTTTGTCCTGTTAGGTCTTTTATGACAGTTTGATCATGTTTTGTATTTTATGTTATTTTTTGTGACGTTGAGGCTCAAAGCACACATGATGTCATATGATGTGACAGCAGCGTTACTCCGTCATCCTGCTCTGTAACTGCTGCTTTCTGTCTCTGCAGGGGGATCGATTACAAGTGTAATCACAAACACACACATACAGACACCTGTTACACTAGACTGACTGTGTGTGTGTGTGTGTGTGTGTGTGTGTGTGTGTGTGTGTGTGTGACAAAGAGAGTGATGTCATGTGAAAGGCAACATTATCATATCCTTGTTGCCGGGGTAACCTGTCAGGAATCTCTACATTAAACACAAGTGTACGTGTGTGTGTATGTGTGTGTGTGTGTGTGTGTGTGTATAAACATTTATTTTTGTCATATAAATAACCATTTGTGTGTATAGTTTGACATAAATAAAACTAAAACTAACTAAATAAACAAAACTACCTCAGTAAGTTGAAGCAGTGTTTAGTTTCTCTGCTCCCTACCTGTGGAACAGACTTCCTGAGTACCTGAGGTTATTCTTTACTCCTTCTTTTCAGTAAACTTATTACATAAGTTTTTTATTAAAGTAATCTGTGACTATTTGTTGATTTCACGTTTTGTTTTTATTGTCTTTTAAATGAAATGTCTTTAATTTTAATTATCTATCTGTTTGCTTTCACCTTTCATTTTCATGGTCCTTTAAATGCAATTTTTTAAATGTTTTCTTAATTTTTAATTTATTTCTATGCTCCTGTAAAGCACTGTGAATTGACCTGTGTCTGAGTGGTTCTATCAAATAAACATACCTCTAAAAATATATGAGTAAATAAATATATACAGAAATAACTGAACAAATATATTTGTGACAGACAAATATCAGCCCAATTTATCATTTGGGCTCTACTATACATACATATATATTTGTGTCTTTATATTTCCACATTTATTTATTCTTTTATTTGTGTATTTATATTTCTGTATTTATTTATTTTTTATTATTCTTTTTTAAATCGGTCCTATGCACTCCAGTCCATGTAAGTGACTCCCGTCCACAGATTCCCAGTCCAGTGTGTGACTCCACTCCAGGGAGATCAGTCCAGATCCAGTGACTCCATTGATCCAGTGCTCCGGGGTTTACTCGCATTGTACCTAACAGCCATTTAGCCCCACAGTGCTGTTTGTCTGGCTGTTGCTGTCTGTGCGTCTGTTAGCAGGGACAACGCTGAACTGGAAACTCTGGGAATATCGCGTCCAGTCATGGAATACCCGGGATTGCTTTTATTTCCCTCCAGGCCCGAGAAGTGACGGTAAAATGTCGGTGTTTGTGCGGGATGTGACCGTGTGATGGCTGCGGTCCAGTGAACTGGGAGCACGTTGACTGGTCTGCTCCGCCTGTTCCTTCCATCCACCAGTTTGGGAAGCTTGTCGTTAACGGTTTTACTGGGATTACCGGGACCTATGGAGTGCACATGAACACTGGTCGGATTGGGATTTCACTCGGGGTAAGTGGACATGTTGGAGCGGGCCCCTTCGGTGGGATGTGGATCCAGTGTGTTTGAAACGCGGGACAGCCTGGGGTTAGCTCAGCAGGCTAGCTGCTGTCTTTGTCTGGAGAGACCGGGGAGCTAAGGGGCATGCGTCCATCATCGGACACGTCCCCGTCTGACCCGCTTGTTTCCATTTACATGAACATTTTGAGCCACACACACCACACTCATTCTAAACATGCTAACAGACGCGTTTTACTGTTTGTTTAACAGTTAGTCTCACTTCTTAACAGCTGCCTTAAAATGTCCGTTTATCTGTTTAACCGTCCGTTTAAATCAGCACGAAGATTTGTTAAACTCTCGCGAGATTTGAAAAAAGAGTCTCTCTTCGTTGTGCTAATTAATTATGTTTTATAATGTAACAACGCTCTGGTTAAAATCTGTTTAGGTTTAGAAACCTAAAACACTACGTTATGGGTTAGGGAAAGAGCATTATTTGAGTTAAAGTAATCATTCTCGCGAGATCTATGTGGAATCTGGGCTTCCCCTGTACACACGACTATTTAGAACCCCGAACCCGCGAAAGATCTCGCGAGAGTGTTTATTTGAACCCAAATTATAATCTCTTTCACACCCTCTCGAAATGTTTTTGTCCCTAAACCTGAACATAACTTCACCACAGCGTTGTCACATTATAAAACTCAATTAATTAATACAATGAAGAAACGACGGGTACGAATCTCGCGAGAGTTTCGCGAAGCTGAGGTTCCTATTTAGAGTCGACCGATGTTTAGCGTGTTTTTAAGCTATTGTGGCATTTTAGAAACTATTGATCAGTAATTTTACTTAATGTCCATCCTCCTGTATTGTAATATTGTTGTGGTTGTGCTGAGAACGGGAGCAAATGTTGGTAAAGAGTAGTTAAACTTCATAAGAGGCTAGGTGGAATTTATACAGTTGTCCGATAATGGATCTATAGATTTGACAGGAAGGCTGAAAGCGCCGCATCGGTAATTGTCCATCACACGACAAATAGGACGTTAGGTCAACAGTTATGTAAACCGTCTGTGCAGTGTCGTACCGTTGAGTTCAGATCTGGCTTGACGCCTGTAATGTCGTGTCTAAATGCTTTTAATGTAAAATGTGTGGATTATTGTAGAGTTTCGCGGAGAACACAGAAATCTCACCGTCAGAGCCGAGCAGCTCTGCGTCCGATAATGGATCTCGTTAGCCGTGTAGCGGGCCACGGCGGGCCTCGGGACCAGCTGCACAAGTTGTGACAAATCCCCTCCATATTATTCGATGTTGGACTCTGAACTAAATGTTACTGTGCGTGTTTGAAGCTAACATTATTGAGGTAAAGTCACCGTGGGTCGTTATTAGTGAGCATACTAGCTTTGCGCTAACTGGCAGTGAGATCCAGGGCCGACGAGCCAGCCACCGCGAGCTAACGTTAGCCCCTCGATCACTTCAGCTAACGGTGGCTAGTTTACCCTAGCTTAGCTCTGTTTGACTGCTGTGTTTGCAACAATTTATTTCTTTACCGTGCAGTTAGCTGCAGATAATTGGCATTGCTTTTGTTTACCGGCAACAATCCAAATATCAGTAACGTTGCTAACATAAATGCAGGCTAACAAGCTGATATCTACTGGACAGGGCGATCAGGTTCAACTTTATTGGGAGCTCTTTGCACAATTGAAACTCAGGGTTTTGTTGTTGTCAGTTTATCATGCTTCTCATAATGTAACCTATATGCTTGTAAATACATTTTTTAGCATGATTCCATAACATAAGCTTGAGACTAATGACCTGTAACATTAGATATTAGACTAAACTGCTGGGAAGAAAAATCTGTCTTGTGAAGTAGTTCATTTTACATTAATCCATTGTGATAGTAATTGAAGCCTATTTTTAGCCACCATAAGTGCTGCATTGTGTTTTAATTCATTCAGCAGGAGTCTAAGGGTAAAGTCACACTGCAGGCAAAAGTCGCCCCAATCTGACTTTTCTTTTCCCCTCTCATATGTGACTCAGAACTGATTTTTCCCCCCATCACAATAGCTATGTGTACCTGAACACTAGTTTTCCACTAATATTCAGAATATGGCAATATTCTGGATTTGATACAGCTTGTGTAAACAGCATATTTGGTCAGTTGAATATTCTGAATTAGTTCTTATTGTGAATGGTGCATAATCTGACATGTGGGACACACTGGTATTATTCTGGTTTTTGGAGCAGTCTTTTGACATGTAAATCCAGAATATCTCTCTCATTTGGGCTTTTTACAGTAGTTTGTGACACACAACCTCTTCTGCCCTGTGGTGTAAACAAACCAACTAGCCAGCAGTTTGCAGGACTGGGTAGAGATGCGTGCACAAAATAAAATCTTAAATGTGTGATCTGAGGGAGAAACGTACCTACTTTTTTCAACATTATTTTAAACATGTGACATCAACATTTGTTTTGATTCACTCAAATATTGCAATGCTGGCCTTTTCAATCAGGTGGTTTAATGAATGAAAAAGGGGGACTGTATTTGCACGGTCAAACAAGTCCACCGCTGGTGGAAAACTTGGAAAAAATACTATTTTGACAGAAAGAAGCGTCCATAATCAGATTATGCAAATCTGCATGTAAACAGGAATATTTAAGGGATATTCGTTTTCATCAGGCGTGAAAAAAGCCTAGTAGGAATATTGTCTTTTTTAGAATAAAAGCAAAAAACAGAATATTGTGTGCATGTAAATGTAGCCAGTGTGAAAAGCTCAAATCATTCAGTATCTGATCTTTTCAATCCTGATTTGGGCCTCTTTTATACGTCCTAAATCAGATACAGGTCAGATGTTTTTTTGCAGTGTGACCTCAGTCATATCTGAACTCATGTGACTTTTATGTCAGTGTCCTGCTGCAAGACTCCTGTGGTTAAGAGTAGCCCTTTGATATCCTAAAAGTTTGGTGAAATCTGTTTGTCATTCCCACCATCCTGGCTCTGACTCTGCATCCACACACATCTCTGTACAGAAGTAACACTCATTGCGCCACAAAAACCCACAATTAAAAGTTTGGCCCTCTTTGTCCTCATCCATCTCCTCAATATCATCTGATCAATTCAATTTAATTGCAGGTCATCCAGTTTTTTATGTCCCTAAGACATGCTTGTATTTCAGCTGTCTTATTAACTATAACTGAGAACCATCTGAATTTACTGGCCTTTACTGCACATGAATGCTAGGGGTGGGGGAAATAATATTTCAATGCAGTGAAATTCATCAAAAATTAAAACCATCACCTGTAACAATTTGGCTAAGACAGGCTGTATTTTACTTATAGATGTAAACTAAACTAGATTACTTTTTGAGCTTTGGTGAGGATGGCTGAGCAACTGCAGATGGATGCAATCCAGCCAGGACCTCCTGGCTTGAAAGCTTAAAATTTTGATGCTTTGATAATTGATTTATAATCACACCGTAGGCCTCTGAATCGAGAGTCAGGTCAAAACATCAGGTGTCATGAGATTCACGGCCCTAAAATGCAGATTTCAGTGGCCTCCATGTAGACTTTCAAACTTTCAAAGTGTGCAGCCTGTGAACAGACAATAAAATCAGATCTGAGGAATAAATTCAACTGGAACACAGCTTTCAGTGTGAACATCCCCTAATTTAAGGGATTATTATATTTGTGAATGAACAAAAGGACACGTGTATCTTCTAGTAAATCTGCTGAGACGTCCACGATGTTGGTTTTCTGTTTGACTCATCCTGTTGAACCACATGACTGAAAGGTTTGTCGCCGTCTTCTTTCAGTAATGTGCACCAGTGAGTTTGTGGCGTTGAGAGTTAAGGTAGTTGTACATAATGATGACACCGTTGGTATCTCTTTTTTAAATTGATGTCAGTGGCAGTTGTGGGAATTGATGAAGCAGCAGTGTAATCGAGAGGAAACATGGTGACCAGGACTTGGAGTAAAGCAGCAGTGCTGGTTGCAGACGATGAGAGGAAATGGACTATTATAAAGCCTTTTTTTCTGCACCAAGTGCTGAAAAATGTAAACAAAAGTGGTGAACCACAAAAAGGCCGTCTGAGGCTTCTCATGTGACTGTTTTAAACCAATCACAGGCGAGATTTGAGCAAGTCGGTCAGCAAACACACCTCACAGTACAGTTAAATCTGGCTGAAAATACTTCAGTTTTTGTAATTTATCCATCAGAAAACAGACTTTCTCAGTCTGTCTTCTGCCGGTTAATCAGTTTGGACATTTGACTGTGGAGTCAGAGGAAGTGATGATGTAAGACTGTAAACTGGTTCAAATCTAGATTCTTATTTTTGGAGGATAATAAGTTTGTCCTGTATGCTCATCGTGTCATGGCTGTAAAGGTTCATATATGAAGTATTGGGTCAGGTGAGATGCTGTGGTTCTCCCTACTGTTGAATCCTGGATCAGATCACATGACTAAAATGTGTCTGAAAACATTTGAGGAGATAAGTAGACCATCCTGATTCATGTTTGATCTGCACTGCCCAGTTTGACAGTTTGATCTCAGTTTATTGAGCTCAAAATATGATGTTTGACATTTTTAAATCTGGAGCGGTGAAGCTCCTCTGTCAGTCATCTTATCAAACCGCCCCATATTCAATAAACAGTTGTGATTGGCCTGAAGAGATCCAGGACTGCTGGAAATCTGTCTGTATCAAAGGGGGCTATGAAACATGCAGTTCATGCTGCTTGCAGATTCGTCCGGTGTCCAGGCTCACTATGATTTTTGGAGGCTAAACACTGTGATGGTCTCAGATCAGGAGTTGCAGAGTTTCCAGGTTCTTACTGTGTGCAAACCAGTTCAGACCTCTGAAGTGTTCTGTGGCGGTCAGGTTGACAGCAGGATCGCTGAGCCGAGGACACCATCAGGAAGCTGAAATGAGCCGATCTGTCTGCTCCTCCTGGAGGGCTGGTCAGAGTCAGACAGGAAGAAAGCACTGCTGAGAGTTACATGAGCTGCCATCAGCCCGTCCAGCCTGTTCGGCCCCCGGAGGTCCTGTAGTGACGGCCGCAGTGTTACCTGAACTGATGAACTGCTGCCAACATCAGCAGCTCTGACTGTCCTCAGACTGAAGGGGACGTCCAGTCAGGACGGGGTTAACATAGAAATAGATAACTGTCTGAATAACCAGAAGACCTTGTATCTGTGCTGGGGATTTCAGCAGTTAACATTTGTAATATTTGATTGGTTAAACTGAATAGTTTTGAGCAGTTACGCATGTTGGTCTGTAGGTTGATTTTCATACACACTCTAATGACATCGCTAGTTCACACTTTGAGGTAAAAATGAAGCTTGGTGTGGGAACATTTAGTCAAGAAAGGCAACAAAGTCAAAATTGTGTGATGTTACTCTTCAGTTTGTTAGTAGTAGTACACTTTTCTGTACACACATTAAAAACAAGCGCCTGGCTGCCATGTCTGAGGACAGACCGCAGCCAGAGGTGACAGCAAGGGGGAGAAATTTCAAGGTGGCGTTTGATTGTCTGTCACTGTGGTAGAGGACGAGGGATTCAAAGGACTAATGTTACTTCAGCGCCTCCAGTCCGAGTGCATCACACCATCGAGAGCTCCTGTGACTGAACCCTGCAGTCCAGTGTCATCAAGGCCTGAATATACTCTCAAATGGACGTGTACACCGACAGCGGTGGACACTACAGATGTGCAGTAGTTCAGCTCTCCGCCCAGCAGAGACATTGGGACAGTAGTCGTCTTTTGTATTTCACATCATTTTGCATTTTTTCTTAAAAATAAACCAGTTAGTTGTCAGGTTATCAGAAGCTAAATTAACTGAAACTTCTGTATAATTCATGCAAAAAGTCAGGTTTTGAACCATTTATGCTACATAACACTGAATCATTATCCAAAAGAAGTTATTTTTTAGAAAGTAGATGCTTCAGATTGGTAACTTTGTTTTGTGTTTACGTGGTTAATAAAACAGGAGTGCAGTTCTCCTGAACCAGAGGCAGAAAATGGTGACAGAAATGTTTACCACCATAAAATAGCTACACAGGAAAACAAATTCAGGAATTCAGTCAGGTGCAACTGCTGCAGCCTCCACTTCAACTAAACAATGTTGATGAGATGGATCTGTCAGTCAGATAACTTGTTAATGTGAGCACAAAGCCACACTGTCTGATAAAGTGACAGAAAAATGCACTTCAGTCTAAATATCAGATTAAAGCCACTATTATACTTTCTGTGAACGTGCAAGGGTTCGCATGACGTGAATTTCATCATCAGAGCGTTTACTGTGTGGATGCAGCCACTACGATGATCATGTAGACTCCAATCAGCTGCGAGTGTGTGAAACACACACCCCAGAGAGAAACACCTGTGGTTTGACAGTAGAGTCGAGCTTCTTCCCTCACAAAGCTTTAAATTTGGTCTGTCAGCAAGTTACTCACAGAATTAACAGAAATTAGTGACAGCTGATGTGACGTGACACCAGCCATGTTTGTCATTTTACCTGGTGAGTTTATTTAGCCAACATGGGCGTCAGAACAGAGTTGGTCACTCTGGTGAAACACTTTCCAGCTCTCACAGTGAAATCCTGCAGAGTAGAAACCCAGCTGACGTAAAGCAGAGCAGAGCTGCTGGATAAAACTACGGCTGCAGAAATCAGTCCACGTTTTCTGCACGTTTCAACTCACATGAGGTGTTAAATGTCTCAAAAACCTTTAAAATGAATGAATGAGTGAGGCAGAGACGTCCTGTCCTCCACATCAGATTCTACAGACTGAACAAAAATCTTCATCTGGTACAGATTCCTGCAAAAAAAAAAAAAAACCTGCTACAGTCATTCTAACATGTTTTTCAATCAAAATAAGAATAATGACATAAAAATGATCATCAATATCACAATATCAGTCAAAATAATCACAAATGGATATTTTTTCAATCGTTCGGCCCCAGATCACAGTAAACAAAAGGATCCGTGTTTGATTGTGTTGATTCTGATCCATTAAAATATGCCTGGATCAGTCCTGATACCAGTCCTAAAGACAAGCTCTGGTCTTCACTAAGTCTGACCTGAAAACGTGTCCCAGCTCTGGTCTGAGAAAGCACAACAATAAAACAGCCCTGCAGTGTATTTGCACCACATTTGAATGCTTCTATTTTGGTTGCTGAGGCTTCTGTTGAAACAGCAGTTAAACAGAAAACACAGGAGCTCTTTTGTGTTGTATGAAATGTGGTTTCTGTCCACCGCCCGATGACACTTTGATGATTTATGTTCCACTCAGAAACTCACCTGTTTTCTCTGCCTGACATTAAGGCCGGGGCACATCTCTGAGTGGTAACTGGAGGTTTAGCCGTTGCATCTCCTGACCGCTGACTGAACTGTGGCTCAGAGAGAAGGAGACAGATTAGAGAGAGAGAGACAGGGCTGGGTGGAGGGGTGGAGGGGTGGAGGAGATGATGATGATGATGATGGCTGTCGGGTTGCTCCACAGTCTCACTGCTGCAGAAACACATTCATTTATAGTTTGACAAGATCACATCTTTATCAGACATGTTCCTCATTTGACCAAACAACTAATCGATGGAGCACGTGGACACACATACGTACTTTTCAAGTGACAAGATTGTGACAGGATTAATTAATTAAGAAAATAATCAACAGATTAAACGACAATGAAAATAATAGATACTCAGTAGCCTGTTCATTGTTTGTTGGTGGTGTTTGAACTTTGCTCATTGTTGATAAATCGCAAATATTTTTCGTATTAGATCTCAACTGGACACGTGTCTTCATGAGATAAATGTGTTCAAACTGATGAGACCTGCTGGGACGTGTTTCTAGTTTTTAAGAAACTCTAATTGAGATTGTAGATTGTAGCATGTGGGGCGAGTTCTTGTTTTCCCATGTTAGGATGCTGAGCGTTCTGCTGTTGCAGCGAGCTGAGAGCAGAGCAGCTGACGGAGCCACACAGCCGCTGGATGATCAATAATCTGGAGTGTCCTCTGTAATGTGCAGCAGAGAGAGACAGGGAGAGACAGGGAGAGACAGGTCCTGATGGATGCAGGCTGAACACGGCTGCTGATACAAACAGCCTGAATCACACACACATCAACAACCCGCCTGCAGCTGCAGTTTGGTTTGTTTGGTTTCTCTCAGGTGTGTTAAAGTCTTTTTTATCACTGATCAACATTTTCTGATATTTTACTGAACAAACAACAAATGGATTATTTGAGAGAACAATCAACTGATTAATTGAGCATGAAAATAAATAGATTTCCTGCCAGAAAAGTCTGTTGACAGCAAGATAAAGTGTTGAAAATATTCTAAATCTAGTGTTCACTTAAACTGAATACATGTTGCTGCTGAGCCTGTCCACA
>JAJHUR010089288.1:0-40039 GCA_027495735.1 Lutjanus campechanus | reverse complement strand
GGACTTTCTTGGGAGAAACAACATAATGGGAGAAACCTGGAAAAGAGGGAGTGCTGGCAGGTCTGGAATAATGTGTCACAATCAGTGATCAATGGCATTGCACTCTGTGACGAAGCTAACTGATGTTTAGCGGGTGTAATGTTAACTATGTCCACCATTTTTATTTTTTGTGTTAGCCAAAACCAAAGAATTGGACAAAAGTTAATACTCCTCCTCCTGAAGGGGACATGAATGTCCGAATTAAATTCCATGACAATCCATCAAAATGGTGGACCAACTGACAGACTCTAGATTACCACCTCGAGAGCCATAGAGCTGTAAATTGCCATCCTTATCAAGACATATGGAGTGAACCACACGACATACTCCTCAGTAAGGTTTTTTGGGATTTTTTCTCATTTGCGTTGTCAATGTGATTCTTCAACAAGAATTTCTCGCTTCTGAAACACAACCTGAAAGTTCCAGCTTTGCATTGCGCGTAAAGATATGGTTGAAAGTTCATCCTCGACATCAAATTATTCTCTTCAATAGCACTCAGTTTGAACCTGGCTCTTAGCCTGCTTCTCCTCATCTCCAATTAAATGCCTCAGAACTCCCGTGGTGCACTGCTGCCTTCCTGTCCTTTTCTTTGACTCCAATAACAAGAAAGGATGAATTGTTTCATTCTTGGCGCTCCCTCCTCTCCCAGATGTAACACACTGTTGCTTCCTTTCTCTTTTCATATCAGTCAGTTTTCCCTCTGTTTTGAGCTCTATATTCAGACTCTCCCTCCCCTCTCCTCTCTTTCTCTGCTTCTCTTTCATTCATTCACCCTTTGCTCCCCTCTCTCTGTCACTAATGCTTCCCGTTGTCGCATGTCTCTCCTCTCTGTGTGCTGTCCCTTCATCTGCCTTTAAAGTCTTCCTCCCTCCTGTGCTTCATCCATCTCTCTCCCTCTGCTGTCGTGGTGCAGAATATTGATAAGCAGCAGTCTGACAAGGAGGAGAGACCCTTAACTGCAACTCCAGAAAAACATCCACACAACATTTAATGGCAGCAACTCAACAACGCTTGTTTGTATTGGCAAGCTGCCTTGCGGCTTCCTGTAAGCATGTCATATTATAATTAAAACGTCATCAGTTCTTGTGAGTGCGACCACAACCATTATGTGTTTCTCTGTCTCTCAGTGTAATGGCATTGGTGCACAATAAAAAACACTCATGTTGATTAAGTGAATTCAAATAAAATAGTGAGTGAGTCAAAGTTTTGGAATGTGGTTAATCTGCTGTGGGTATTTCTTGAGAAAATGTTACAGCGTACTAGATTACATTGTTGAAATGCATTCATGAACACAGGTGTGCGTTTGTCTGTGTGTGTCTGTGTGTGTTTGTATAGGTGTTTGAGTAAGTGTGTAAACTTGTTGCATCATGCCATTTCCACTTCTACTTTTCTCAGTCTCATTTCTTTTTTTCTTTCTTTCATATTCTCTTTCTCTTTCTGTATAACACAGCTGCCAAACGCGCAGAAACTCTCCTCATCATGTTTAGACACGCTAGTTTAAACACAATAGATGGAAGCTCCTCACTCTAAGAAATGATTTACTGCTCACAATTTGTGCTTTGACTCAGGTACACCAAACAAACATTATATTTTGCATACTGCTTAGAAAATGCACAGGTACAGTAATCAAGTGGCTTATTTATTATTATTTATTTAGAGAACACATTTTTTTTCTGAGGTATAGTTTCCCTGATAAACGATATCTCAGCACCAATGTTTTTGACTTGTGGTGTCCCACATGGATCGATCGTAGGCCCCTTATTATTCAACCTTTATTATGATCCCACTTTGACAGATCATTAAAGACAATAAAATTTCGTATCATAACTATGCAGATAGTACCCAGATTTACTTAGCTCTTTTGCCCAATGACTGTGGTCCTTTAGAATTTCTTTTATAGTGTATTGACCAAATTAATGGTGAGATGTCTCCAAACTTCAGCCGAACAAGGATAAAACAAAAAAAAAAGCATTTAGGGAAATGGATAGACTTAGAAGTGCACCTCCTCTTGATACAAAAGGACTAAAAGTGAAGGATGCTGATAAAAAACGTTGGGTTTTAAGAGCCTTCCACACCAAGAACTATAACTATAACTATGATTACAAAGTGCTACTGTAATACCACAGGCCTTCCAAAAAAAAAACATCAAACAGCTTGTACAAAACTCAGCTGCTAGAGTTCTTACAAATACCAAAACAACCAAGAAACTGAGAAAACGCACCAATGCCGGGAATGTTATATAAGCAAAATATCGCTTTCTCTCAGTCAGCCAGACAAAAAACAGTAATTTTACCTTGCAGGACACAGAAGTTGCTGCCTTGATCTGTTTATTTGTGTTATTGTGTGACTTTGGTGAATATGAAATAACCTTTTAAAACACCAATGTTGCACAATAACACAAACAAACTAAACGATTAAGAGTGGGAGTGATGTTTGGCTTGTACAACATTCTAAATATAGCGTGCACTTAAACTGATGTAGATTTTTTTCGATTTTTGCTGCTGACCCTGTCCACAGCAGTAAATTGCTTTGCTTCCTATGCAGGTTCTCCTGCTGTTGCTTCAAACTGGGGGCAATTTACACGAGAGAATGTTTTTTTTTCTTGCTGTAGGTCTACCTCCTTTGCTAATTTCTGTACAACACAGCTGCCAAATGTGCAGCAACACTCCTTAGCATGTTTAGACACGCTAGTTTACACACAATAGATGGAAGCTCCTCACTGTAAGAAATCATTTACTGCTCACGTTTTGCTCTTTGTCTCAGATTCACCAAACATACATTATTCTTCGCCTCGTCAAACTGCTCAGAAAATGCACAACCTCGTTCGCTTTCCACTCTGAATGTTCAGCAATTTTACGCTGGCTTGGTCGTCTAATGGGAAAAGTTTGACAAAGTCATTTTCTCCCCTCTTTTCTCCCTTCCTTCCATTTGTCAGCGCCGTCTTTCATAATCTGGCTTTATTCCATTAAGGATTTAGTGAATCAGAGCTATTCTGATTATGCTCCATAGACAGGATGATAATGTTAATGCTGTAAGATACTATACATTCAGGTGTCGTCATTCATTCACTCATTTATCTACTTCCACACCAAATAGGATATTTCATCAAGGCACTTTCACACTCAAATATACACACAGATATTACAAACACAATTACAGCTCCTGTCTGTTTAGTACGACTGCAGGCATGTACTACAGTTATGTTGGGCAAAAATGGAATTCATCCAGGAAATATCTGATTAAACCTTATTTAGTTCTGTAGGGACACGGCCAGAGTTTAGATCGATGTGGGGCTCTCCTGGAAGCATGATAATGTACATCCTGTATGTCTCTGTGAGTCAGTATTAGCCCAACTATATGGCCACACAAAGAGCTTTACGCTAATGTGCACCATTAGCCCCTACTCTTTCAACCCCTACTTTCCTCTAAGCATCTCAGCATCTTTGTTTCAAGCCACCAGGCAACAAATTATTAAGTAACAGAGGACTGTCTCCATTAGAAAACCTCTCTGCCCCGCTGTCCTCTCTATCCACCCATCCCTCCACATTCTTCACATTTGACATTTAAAACCACTCCACATCAGAGATGTTTCGTCACTTAACCCGACCCCTCTCATAAATCATGTTAAACTACATAACATCAGTCTGTTTTTACAGCCTCATCATCGTTGCAAATTCAGTTTGAAAATGTGCTTGTTTTGTCAGCTAAGTTGAAACTGTTGTTCCTCAGGGTAAACATATTGGAGAAACTGAAATGAGGATTAAGTGAAAATCTGTTGGTTGAAAGCCCAGAGGCTCAGAGATATTTTTTTTAATATTGTGAGATAGTGATCTGATCAGTATTGAAGTTCCCCTTCAGGTCATAAGGATCTTGTCAGCCTTCTTATTAGGTGTCCAAGCAGTGTCGTTTGTTGCAGACTCTCTTGCTTTTGTACTTAGTCTTCCTCTTTTTTTCCTCATAATTATTTTTTCTGCTTAAAGAGTTAGTGCAGCAAAAACCATAAGAGGAGCAGTCAACTAAAGCGGCAAGAGGGTTGCAAATTCCGCCCTCTACTTAAAGCGGGCAACAAAAATGACACTCATTGACCTCAATCCCAACAAACTAAATATGGGGACCTGCTGACCTGTATGACTGTGAGTACTGCACAGAGTGGTAAACACTTGTAATTCCAGCTGCTGTTACCTTATCTGTATGGCCATTACCTTTGGTTTTCAGTAGGAATGTAACCACAGATAAGTACTTTCCCAGTCTTTGTTGTTGCTACATTTTCTTTTTTTGTGGTAGTTTTCTTGATATTCTGCTTAGATTTGCACAGCCTGTGACTTTGGGGTTACCTGCAGTTTTACCTAGCGTTGGCAGCAAAGACAGCGACAGGTTAACCTGCACTTGACCCACATGTGCACAGTTTGATTGACATCAAACACAGGCCTGTGATGACAGCCCTCCCTGTTTTCTTTATAGCGGTTGGATCAGTGCCAGACTTAAGTGTCTTTCCTGCAGTGGTTTGACTTTTGAAAACTAGACCCAATCAAAATGTTTCATTATTTCAGTCTCTTAAGTCTTTATTCTGCTCTAAAAACTATTTAAAATTTATTGCAATCAGCTGAGACCCTGATTATTGCCACTTATGGCTATAATTTTAAGAGCTATTATTAAATTGGCATGAGCTATTATTAAATTGGCAACATACAAAAAAACAAATGTCGGCCAAGGATTCTGAATGTGTGTCTAGTCAGTTATTGCCTGCTTTTAAAAAGACAGTTGTTCAAATCCAGTTGTCATTTATCTCAGATGATCTTGTAGTCTGTAAGGCACTGAAACTAGTATATTCAACAAAAATGTGTCAACAGCTATTCTCTTCAATCCCAGGACTCATTTTTATTAATTTATAAATATTTTTTTAATTATTAATTTATTTCCCACTGACCACAGTGTAGGTAAAAGAGCTTTGAAATGTGCTACTCCCTCTTCCCTGGTGTCTCACTATGAATTCAAATCAGCGGTGCAGAATGTGTTCACTTGCAAATGTTTCTGTGTGATCTGTGTGTGCATTACCAATGGACCTGGAGCTTGTCCACAGCAAATCTTGCATACTACTGGACCGATCATGACTGCATGCTTTTATTCACAAAACAAAAACCTTGAAAAACCTTTTTTATGGCTCCACGCTGGCAACAGCTATGGCCAGAGGCATCATGTTTTCAGGTCGTCCCATTTTTATGAATGCAGTATCTCAAGAACGCCTTGAGAGAATTTCTTCAAACACGGTACAAACGTCCACTTGGATGAACTGATTCCATTTTGGTGGTCAAAGGTCAAAGGTCACTGTGACCTCACAAAACACGTTTTTGGCCATAACTCAAGAGATGTTGGAGATCACAAAGGGTTTACATGTAATTATTCTTTTCAGATTGCCTGACCGAGATCTAATCAATGTATGTATACTGCAACACCCTCAATGAACGAGATTGGTTCCTTATGTTAATGACGTCATATACCCAGCCTGACTGAATCAGTATTTTTTGAGACTGCCCTTGCTCACTGCAGTTTCAGAGACAGACATGCTCAGACATGGCATTTACTTCTTATTTTTTGCTCCTGATATGCCTTATAACGCATGACAGACACCCCATGGTCATATTAAAAAGATTAAAAAGGTGATTTTCACTGGAAGGGGTCTTTAATAGACAGCACTAGTGTTGTTTTTAAGTGTTCTTTAGCTAATATTTCTTCTTTTCCAATTCATCAACAAACATAGGATCATACTGTCCCATTCCCCCACACCAGAAGAGAAGAGACTGATGTAAAAGTTACAGCATCTATTATGTGTGATATCTAATATCAAGTTAAGGCAGTGGAAAACCAAGAGGAAAAACTGACCTCACTCTCATCCATAAAGTGCTTTCTGTCTTACTGGCAGACTTGATCTAAGCATTCATCTCACCAACAAATCACTTCTTATTTTGGTCTTCTCAAAAAGGTGTGTAAATATATATAAATATATATATAAAGATATTTCTCACCAAACCCATTTGCACCGTAACTAAATTTACTCCAGCAGTCTGCTCCATTAGAGCATTCACCTCCTTAATTGTTACTAGACTTGCTGTCATCGCCCAGCAGCAACACTCACCACCTACCCTTACTCCATGGACTAAATATACTTTATGCAATTTGAAACAGCAAATATTAGATTTAAAGGGAGATTGCAAGAATTAAGATTATTTGGACGCCCTTTCTTCTCATTCTCCCTTTTTCAAAAATACTTTCTTTGAGCTTATCTCGTACTGAAACGTGCATTTCCTTCAGCTGCTGTTATAGACATGCATGCTTATGGATGCTTTCAATCTATTACAATGGTTGGTCTCACTGGGACCTGTTAGAGAGATGGTTGATGGGCTAAATGGTGTGAAAGGCTGGAGCATAATATATTACATAGTATATAAATGTAGAACCTTGATGCTTTGTTTGCATTTTCATCAGGCTTTTCACTTATGTAAATACACATTCTGCATATTTTGTTTCATATGTACATTTGTAATTACACAACACCAATAAAAATGTTGTGTGCACATGTGCGCTAATGATCATTTGTGGTCACTCTGGAATTTAGGCTCACTGTAATGAATGTGTGTTGACTTGCAGACAGGCACATAAACTCTGCGGTCTGGTTGTTTGAGGTCCATAAGGATCTCATTTGGCTTTATATGGATGGGCTGAACACAGAAGAATGATGCAGGAGAATAAACGGGGGAATAAAAATAATGCATTGAGCCTTTGGAAGGGAGGGACCAGACAGACTGTGATGGGTAACAGCCCATCAAACCTAGGGGACTGTTAGAAATTAAGGTGTCATTACTGTTCCTTGGAAAAGCTGATTCACTGCATCATGATTTACAAACAAACTTTTTTTCTCCTAACGCAGTGTTTGTGACCTCCCAGAAGCTTGAGAGGAAATATCCTGGATATGGGATATGTGACAGCAAATTACTTAAATTGGGTTAGTACAGTAATAGTATTTTTGGTTATATTGATTTCAGTTAGATTTAAGTTTATAATAACTGCTGAATATTTAGGAAAAAAAATCAAAAATGGTTGTGATTGGTCACAAAACACTGCTGGCAACTTGTGCCAAAATGTATCCATTCGATCAGCTCCAGCTTTATCTTTTCTTCTCTGGAAATCAGATTCACATCACGGTTGCCTACCTAAATGCACAAATATCATCCGTACTTTGACTGACTCTGCTGTAAAAGGCCTGGCAGAGCGGTGGCCCGGGCACTACATTACTGTGGTATTTACACAGAACAGACACACTGACCTTCTCTCTGCTTGACAGAAAGGTTCTGTGACATTCAGCTGCATTGATCAGATTATAGAAAAGTCGTTTGCTCAATGTGGACCAGCTAAAGTAAATGATAGCTTGCCATTTGGTTAAGATAGTGACAGATAGTGGATATGAGAAACACAGATAAAGTGATAGGATGATAGAGGGACGATTAAATAAAAAAGAAGGGAAGGTGGAGCAGAGGCTGTATGTGGGGTTGGTCATAAGGTTTAGCCTGTTGATCACAGTTGCAGTCAGAGGAGCCCTGGGGAGCAGCTGACCTTTGTGTGTGCACATGTGTGTGTGTGCGTGTGTGTGTGCATGTGTGGGAACACACCCGAGCTGTTTACGAAAAACTAAAGAGTCCACCTGACTTAACTGACCTTTCTTTTAAGGTCCATCCAGTGTGAATGTTAGTTCTCTGGCAATCATATCATGAGCGCAGGGCAGTATGGTATTTTAAATTAGTTACAAATGCCATCATAAACTTTTCAAGGTTACTGCGATGACGTTTTTACCAGTAACATAACAGTGTGTCCAGAAAACTGATTTGTTGGCAACAAGTTGTGAACACAGCACTGACATATCATCACCTTTTAAGTTGATGTGGTGTTGGCAAACCAACCCATCCTCACGAGAAAAAAAAAACGTATAGGTTGTAAAGCAGCTTATTATGACCCATATTTAACAGTAAGCGCAAACATGGGTCGAACTCTAGTGTCTGTAGAGATTATGACAGTAGCAAAGACAGAAGTCAGGTGATGTAGTATAAAAAGCGTCAAAGTCCACATATGGATGGATGGTTGGATAGATCATTCAAAGTTGGCTCCTCCTCCCCAGCTTAATGAACAGGAGAGAGGGCGAGAGACATAGACTGAAAGAAGCGAGGGAGCAATGAATCAGAGAAATAAGACGCTATTTTCTGATTGTTTCACAGCAGTTACCTTCTTAAACACAGATAAACACGCCCACACCTCCACACAACACCAGATTTTGTGTGAATGCAGCCGATCCTCAGTCTGCCCTGCGTGTGTGTGTGTTCATCTCTCTGGTGCTCTCACAGACAGACAGCAGAGGAGGTGGATGGAGAATGTGATGTAACCTTTGGTTGATACATTTTTATAGAGTTCTGACCTCATAACCTACATGCTGTAGACTGGGGGCTGCACACCACTGCCAATCAGGCTGAAGGCCAGAAACATCCCGAACACAGCAAAATATAAGAAAATACAGGCAGAGCAGATACAGCCTCCACCACACAAGTAGTGTTTTCATATGAGTCTATACATTGTTTCGCAGGAAATTTCTATATAGTATGCCTTTAACTTATGTACAGAACTTATGTAACTAACATACTTACTTTAACCCAAACCAGGAACCTTTCCTAAACCTGGCCAAGTAGTTTCTTTCACAACTTTCACAACATTATGTTGTTTTGAGAGCGATTGGGGAACGACCTATTCTGGCAACTAGAAAAAATCAACTCTTGAGGGAAATTAGCTTAGCTGGTGAATGTTCCACTGTGTTTTCAAACTAGTTGTAAACTTGGCCTGTAGGTTGTTTGGTGCTGGGCAGTTAAAGGGTTTTTGATGAAAACAGGTGCGGCTGGAAACACTGCTAATGAGTGGTGAGATTAAACCAAAACAGTAGATTTGTTGAAAGCCAAAACAATGAGCTGAATGAAGCTAAAATGCTCAGAGAAGCTAAGAAAAACCTTCAGAGCCAAGTAATAATTCTCTATGGTTTCATCACTGCAAACTACCCCTTTCGCATAAAATAATTTCATTTATTATTAATGACCATGTGACCAAAGTGGATAGACTTTGCTTTGGGTACAGCGTCATAGGTGAGCTCAATACAAGCGTCAGTGTCAGAACATCAAGATGGTCGGCATTTAATCCTGATGTATTCTAGGTGAGGGAGAAGGAGTTGCTGAACACTGTAGTGTCGGTACACCAGCATGGACCATGAGATAAAACCATAAAATAAATGTCACCGCTTTCAGATTTCATGGACAGCTTGGCTGACATGTCAGTGCAGTGGAGTGAGACTCCAGGCAGGGTACCTGCTTGATCTGGCATGGTGTGGTCTATCCAAGTCTTGGGTCAGGCGGGTGCCTGAGCAGTCCTTGTTGGTTTGGAGAAGCCATTTGATCCATTGTTAGTATAAAAATATTGAGCATACCAGCTTTAAGTAAACGGTTTCTCTCTGTGATTACAAAGTAGTCAAATGAAAACTAATGACGAGAGGGATATCAGATCTCTTATAGTAAACAGAAGTTTTCATTCAGTTATATATTGCACACTAACCTGTTTATGAGTGGTGTGATGAGTTTATATTCATGTGGATTAAACAGACCATCACTGCTGGGCCTGCATAATGTGTTTATTCATTTTACAAATGTTCTAACAATAACTTGCAAAAAAAAAACAAGTTTAAAAATGTGATATCATAAATATTATGCTGTCATTCCAAATATACAAGATTAAAAATGTCATTGCTGTTATCTAAGTCTGTTTGCACCCTGCTCACTACTACAAATACAACATTAATATTTTTGACAGCTGATGCAGTGTTTGGTACCAAGTTTGTTACCCAGTGAGCCATGCAGTGTCATTACAGCAAGTCCCAGGGGGAAAGAGTCAGCCAGACTATCAGACATGCTATTACTGGAAATGTGGCTAAATTGTTTTGCTCTCCCAGGCCCTCAGCATACAATGCCAGTTGTAATGGGTGTTTAGACTGGAAACACAGAGCAAGCACGGGAAAATACAGGCTACACGAGGGTTTCCATGTGGGTAAAGCTCACCTCATCTTCACAGACGTTCATTCAGGGAGGCAAGTAGGGAGTGTGGATGCTCATCTGAAACATATAAGCATGAATGGAAGGGAGAGCATAAGAGACATAAAAGAGGAACTGCAAGAGGAGGCAGGAGGGCGGAATGATGCAGAGTGACAGTAAAAGAGAGACAAAAGAAGCATTCATTATTTTCTAGCCTCGTCTGTCGGACGGCTGATAAGAGAGATCAATACCAGAGAAGATGCTCATCAGAATCGGGCATGTGTTGTGTGCAGTGGTCTTCTTATGGGAATATGATGAGCCTGGAACTGGATGAAGCAAAATAAAGAAACCATGGAATTTAATAAAAAAATATATACCGCACTCAGAGGCAGACAAAGAGAAAACACTAAGCTGCATGAAGGGACAGAAACATACAGATGAATGGAGTAAAAGAAAAGCAGAACAAAGGAGATTTTTAAAAAATGTGTATATATAGGATTGTAACAGCAAAGAGGAAAATCATTTTCTCACAAAATTAGATTTTCCTAATGTGACAGATGCATGCATGATGTCAAACAGTCGCCCACTTATGAACATGCATTCAGTGTGTATGGAGCAAATGGTAAAAGCCCAAAACCTGCTTTTAGCTCCCTTTTTGGTCTCCACCAGCTTCTTGTTTAGCTGCTAAACCTGGTATGTACAAACAGATCCAAGTTTAGTGATGTGAACCTAAATTAAATAGAGTTTAATCAATATGGAATTGCTTGCTTACCCAAATTAAAATGAATAAACAATTAAATTTAATCGTTCATTTTAAGCTAGTTTGGTGCGATATGAAAACCACAAAAATGAATGGAGGGATAGAAATGGAGAAACGAAAGAAGATTAAAAAGACGGGATTGTAACAGCAACGAGGAAAATCATTTTCTCACAAATCCACTAATTAGTAAGATTACATTTTCCTAATGAGACAAATGCAAGCAAGCTTAAAGGGTCTGATTTTCCTCTCAGTGTTGCACCAGAGACCACCACAATCACTATTAGCTCTCTTGACTCTGATGGTGATTGGGTTGTCACACAAGCCAGCGAAGCGGGGTGTAAAGAAATACAGGTCAGAGCCTGAGACAAATAGGATTTCCCTTCCCGTTACACTTGTCATTATGATTACATCTGGGACATGAGGACAAGTGTTGTTATATCCGATCAATTAAGAGATTTTTGGCGATGGCGAGTAAATCCAACCGGTGCAGCTGAGAAACAAAAGGACCCAGTGGGCTTGTTAAAGTTAAGAATGTGTAAAAAATTTCAGCTGCGTCTCTCAAGTAATGGCTTGTTTTAAAGTGCCTGCAATACTGTCACGCTTCCTGGCGCTTTCTTTTTTGGTGTTTACACACTCGAGACCAAATGAAATAGAGGTTAGGATGTTTTGGACTGGAAGGCAGTGATCCGTAAGCTACACTGAGGGAGGGGATGGGAGCTCGCAGGAGGTAATTTCAACTCCGTCCTTATCTACCTTCACACCTGGAAGCATGTGCAGGGCAGCGCTCAGACGTGGATCGGTTCTGACTGGGAACACCTGACTCACCAAAATCTGTGACAGTGTGAGTGGAGTGGGAGTCAGGCCAGGTTTATAATATTCAACATGCAGCAGTGTTGCAGTGGTTTTCATTTTAATATGAACAGCACTGACCACATTATCTTTGCATTTGTAATTATTAACAAAATTAGTTTTCTTTAAAGGTGCAATATGCAGCATTCAAACTCACTAAATGTCAGCACACGACTATTTGCTATGTAGAGACAGAATGAAGTCACTCCCTCGCTGAGTCTTGCTATCCAAGCTTCTCTTTTATCCAGGACGGCTGTGTGTACATATGAGTGCATGTGAGCATTATGATGGTTATGCATTTTCAAAATGGTACTGGCAAGTACGGCTAAAATATGTTTCTGAAATAATTTTAGATATATAGGCAATGCATAAGCTGTAATAGAATCTTGATATTTGATTAATACTGCCCAGTTTGGCTGGTTGATCTGAGTTTTGGGAGCCTCCATTGGAAGAGGACCCAAAATTGTGGCTGCCTGGTCACAATATTTCTTGTATTTCAGCTAAACCGTACACTAAAATATATATATAATATTTCATCAGCACTGCCTAGTTTAACAGTTTGATCTGAGTTTTGTGAGCGTGCATTCGTTTTGGTCTGAGATGCTAAATTATAATGTAACAGCAAAACAAGTAGAGTCCTGGACAGGCCAAAACTCCAGCCCTAGCTCAACTGTGGCCTGTGGTGTTCAAGACCTAGCCCAACCGTAGACCGACAAAGTCCACAATTTTTCAGCCTGAGCCCACCCCAGCCCCAGGCCGACACCAGTATCACTTTAAGCTCTTCTAAGCTCTTTAAAGAGCAATCATATCAGGATGTGATTGTAAAACCATATGGTACGGTGTGCCTGTCGTGCGCTCTATCGTGATGTGCCTCTCTCTGATGCACTCTAAGATGATGCACACTCAGATGCGTGCTGTCGCTGAACTGTCTTTGATACAAAAGAATCAAGTGATCCAGGAGCAAATAAGTCAATAAACATTCATGGAAAAGATTTACCTTCCTTTGCACTGGCCATGATGCTCGTTGTTTGTCGTGGTAATTTATTCAAAACTCTTCCAAAATACAACCAAAGCATCCAACTTCTCCCTCTTGCTCTCCATGGCAGTTACTGTCATGTTACTGTCATGTGTGCTGCATCTGAATAAAATGCATATAATCCATGTGCACAAAGTGCTACGTATAATATTTCTAATATAATCTATAACAATATTCATGCAGTGATCTGTGTCCTCTGTGTATATATGGGCCCAGTGAAAGGACAGAGGTTAAATAGCCTGGTCTTTCTTTATTTTAATGGCCTGAACTCTGCCCTAAAGAATCTAATGGCATGTCAGGGCTTGCAGACCTCTAAGCACAAGTAGAAAAAATGTCATAATGTCAGCAATCTCACTAAGAACTCAGTGATATTTATCTAAAGTTTGCCAAGATTTGCCACAATAAACTACTAGTCATACCAGACCAAATAAGGTTGTAGCTGAAAACCCCCTGAGGGATTTAATTGAGCATTTTATTGTTTGTGAATTAAACTTTTATTTGTGAGTGGAAAATTGTAATATTCCTTTCTTGCCGGCCGCAGCCTGCCACTCAGATTCTACCTTTGTTCCTCCACTGCAAATCTGGTATTTTGCATGTATTTTTGCCTGCTGTCAATAAACCTCATTCTACATATATCTGTCTTTTGAATCCTGAGTCCCCACCCTGTTTACTGACCCCCTGACATATAGATAAATATAATTCATTTGTATAACCTAATATATGCCTTAGATGATAACTTGACAAACTCCATCCCCCGAGGAAGTTTGTGTCATACAACAGCTACTAATGTGACCTCAAAGTGAAATTGTCCTGTCAGCTGCTGTTTACAAGGTTAAGAATTAATTTTGAAACCCAACTTTGTCCTGAAAGTCAAGTCCTGAGAGTGCGTGAGAGTGAGAGTGAGAGGTCAGTTTTTATCTATAAAAATGCAGTAAACTGGATTTTCTTCATTTTGAACATAATGTTAATCATTTTTTTGTCTTTTGTAGTAACTATTCCACTGTCTTCTGTCTGGTCTGGTGACTGGTAGCAGCCACCTGACAGTGTGTGGACTGTGGACTGACAGGAACAGGACGAGATAGGAGTCATTCTTCGGAGATTGGAACAGGACATGATTTTTTTCCCAGTAGTTTTTCAGGAGTATTTCTGTGGTAGTGCGATGGGACAGGAGTGAAAATCTACTCCCATGATGTCACCCTCTAATTACAAGCAACCAGCTGGCTTTATAACAATATAATAGATAAAGAAATATACATTTTTGGAAAAAGTCACTAAAGACTTCAAAATAATTGACTCTCGATGTTGTGTGGAGCCTGCATGTGGAAGTGTGACTTTTCAGAGCGTTAATGTTTTGGTGTAGAGATGATTAGATTCCTCCCATTAACTGAATTTTATTCCAGCAGTGACCAGTATCATGTTCAGTTTCTCACATTTCAAACCAAAATGTCATGAAAATTAGTTCAAAATTAAACATGTTACTGTAGTACGCCTGGCAGAGGGACGAGTAATGGGAAGAACTGAGAGAATATTCGTATGTTGGTGGTTTTAATAAAACTAATCATTGTAACATTGTAACAAAATCGACAGAATCCAGTTTAAAAATGTAGTGGAAACATTAAAGTTGCACAGTAGCTCCTCTGATTGGTCGAGGTACACTGACCTCCTCTCCAATGTCGGTGCTTAATACATTCAAATGAGTCTTGCAGTGCACGTCTAGCCGTGCCCAATATGTCTCTGTCCCTGTCAGCCTCTGGGGCAGAAAATGGAGGTCAGAGCCAAATAGGATAGGGTCCTTGGCAGGAAATGTAATGGCAGGTGCAGTGAGCATTTTCTTAACTTTGCTCACCCTGCCTCGAGACTTTGAATATTTCATCCCCGCTTTTCGTTTCACTTCTGTCGCATAGGACAAGACTTGGGGCAGTTTGGCAGGGATATCAGAGCGGGCAGAGTGAACATATGCACTTTAAATGTCACATGTCAAACAGCCTCGTCAGCTATGTTTTAGGAATGAGTTTGCATAATCAAAATGGCTGCAGAAATCCGTGTCGATTGAGGTCTTTGGTACAGTGCCAACAGCTGCACACTTGCTGTGTTCACACTGCACAGCGAGGATAAACCACAAGGTGCGTATTCCATCACTCTCTGTACTTTGGCACATGTACTGTTTGATATCTTGAACTGATTATGTAAGTGTTCATGCTGCAAGTTTCCAATACAGCGAAGCTCAAGCCTTTACAAGAATGTAAATGCCCACAGCTATTGTGCAAATGAGTGTGGATGAAGCTTAATTTAGGGTAAAAATGTTCATCCATTTTACTTAATTTCCTTCAAATATTTCCCCTCCCTCATGTTGCATGCAAATAGACTCTAATTGGGACTTCTTTGGCTGTTCTTTCTATTTAATAGTTTTCCATTTAAGTATCTCATATGTAATCATGTGAAATGATGTGTCACATTCATGGCAGAGGTACAATTACACAGTTCACATACTTTGGATTTTGATTGTTACTAAGCAACTCTGTGTTCAGGGAGCTTCTGTGCCTAAATACTTAACTACATGTTGGCTGTGAATTATTTTTATGTTTCACATAAAAAATTACAAACAAGTAAAATAAAGAATTACTATAAAATTTTGCAAAGAACCTTACATTAATTTGTGAAAGAACTGTCTCTCCAGAGCCTGTATTTTGGTTGTGAGTGTCCACCAGTAATCTTAAATGGGAAAAAATGACCCAGATAGCAAAATATGATTGAATCAGCGATGAAATACTGTCAGGCGGAAAAACTGAATCTACATTGATGCCTGGCATCGAACCAAATTGAAAGCGCTCCTCACTGTTGAATACATGTCACATTTTGACACTGAATCAATACTGATTCACCCATTATCTAAAAGGGTGTCTGGGATTGAATTTTAGCTGACTTTGATCAATTGAAACAATATTACACTAATTAACTACAGCTTATTAACTTCATTAAGCTTATCGTGTTTTGTTTAATTGCCTAACATACCATGCTTTGTTTAGCTGTGAATGTATTCTAGTCATTTTTTGTATTTATTCTTTTATGCTCCTTTTAGTTGGTTTGACGATTCGGTGAGAGGATGGGTGCACTATCTGTTTTGTAAGGCTTTATTTTACAGGTTCAGCAATTTCTGAATACTTTCATAAGACAGTTCCTGGAAAGAACTATATAATTTTTACTAACTGTATGGAAAATTGAGATGTTCTTAGACAGTCCACATAGTAAATGCCAAGTCTCTTATTTGAAGAGGAAAGAACCAGGAATTTTTACTGTTGCTATTCTGATATTCAGAGGAATGTTCTTGAAATAACTGCTTAAAACGCTCTATGTCACAATTCATTAGAATTAATCCAAATTCTACATTTAGTGCACTGTACCCATTTTCCCCATAATTAGTACCAAATTACAAATCCTCTATGGAAACCTGAAGAAATTAGTGTTTTCTTTCCAGCAACTTATCTGAAAACTGCAGGACCTGGAAGATTAAGTTTGGTTTTGTCTGTTTTATGCATTTTGGGATAAGAGCACCTATTTAAGAGTAAGAAAATGACACAGAATATTATTTTAATTATTTTAGTGATTTTAAAATGATCTTATTGTTCCCCTAAAGTCTGTAATCAGAACTGTGTCCATAGCAACAGTCTGTTGTACACAGAAGTAGTCTGCTATACAGAAATAACAGACCTTAGAATGTCGTAATCGACCAATCAGAATCAAGTATTTAACAAAGCTGTGTAATAAATAAAAGGAAGAATCTGTAAATGTGTTGATAAACATAACAAATGCAGTTGTGTCCATGGGAGTTCAATGTCTGATAATTTATGGCTGTAATCTAAAGTATCACCAAGTTCACCTTTATCCTATGATGCAACATTTATATCCTGAGCAGGGACATGCACAAGCATTTTGAAATGCAAAATCAAGCTAAATCTAAGGAAATTGGTGTACTGACATGTTACACTGTTTTCACCACCACCAAAATACTAGATGAGGAAAAATATTTTGTTAAAAAAGGTATTGACTCCTCCAGTAGGGTTGCAGAGACTTAGTAGTAATCTGTGGAAAGGAGCATTGGAGCTTCTCTGGATGTCTGATCACATTTTACCAAGACACTTTATGTTTTGCCTTTCAAATAAAATAATAAAAAAAAGAAATGTTCGTGGCTACAGGAAGAATTGAACTACCTCACCTAACATCCTCTGATGAACCAGAACGGACATCCACCAAGTTCATGGTGGACATTTATCCTCCCTCTTATTAATAACATCCATTAGATTATTGCTACAGTCTTGGCTAACTCCTCTTTCTACAATTTTTAAGATGTTTGGCATCACAGCCTAATTAACTTAACCTTTGGCTCTGTCTCTCCACGACACATCCCTTCACTATTCTCCGCCATCCTCCTCCTCCTGTCTGCTGCCTCAGCCGGTGTCTGCTTTGTCCTTGGCTCTGCTCTGTCACACACACATCCAGCTGTCTGTCTCAGGCTTTTTAGGAGACACAAAATGACCATCTTGATGAGAAAAAAAACTTTATGGTTTTTATTCTTCTGCCCTGTCTAACCTTCTCCCATTTTTTTGTGCTAATTAATGACCCGTGACTCCTCATGATTGACAGTCGGTGTGGAAGAATCTTTCACTCAAAATTTGAATTGCAATGCCAAACCCCATAACGATGACATATCGCTGCAGTCCATTATTAGCTCTGCCCACTTCCCATTTAAATGATAATGAATGATTTTCCTCTCAGCACTCTGCCACAGCACTTTGAAATTATTATTCTTACTGTGATTTGAGGGCTAATATAAATATTTATTGTTTCCCTTGAAATTTCTAATTGAAACAGTTGTGATGTTATTGCTAAACCTTTGGGCATGATAAATCTGTGCATTAGAGGTCTAATATTATTACTGGCTTCACTGGCTTGCATAAGTCTACACAACTAAATGTCTCCCTGGATGACATGCCAAATAAGACCATCTCTATTATATGGGGGAGACTGGGGCATCTTCTTACATGGTTATTTTTGCACATTGGTTATATCTTCAACACCAGAGGCAACATCAATTTTAATATTTTGTAAACATAAAGCTAAAAAAACAAAAAACTACACAATTTCTGTAAGAAAACTTTAGCAAGTATGTTCAATTATATTATTTTTGCAATAATAGACGATAGAAAATATACATTTTGTTACCTAAATCAAAGTCCTGTACTAAAGGTATTGCTAGCAATAGCACGTCATCCCGGGGCAAGTTATCTCAGTGCTTTCAGGGCAAATCGTCACATGACAATTTGCCCCAGTACACACTGTCCAGCTGCAGCGTTGCAGAAGCCGACTTTGCTAGTTGCTAAAGTTGGTGGTTGCTATGCAACATGTAAACAACAATGTGTGTGTTGATATACTGCTCCACACAGTATTTGTAGTAGTAAGTACTTTGTCATATATGGTGTGGACAAAAAATGGTTGGAATACACAGGAGGGCACATTATAAGGGAAGCATGTTTAAATGGTTCTAAATTAGAAATGAAAGCCGAACAATGGCAGCACATCACCTGACATAAGGTAAATATGGTACAATGGGAAAATGTTAAAAATGTTCAAACTGCTAAAATGGGCGTGGACAGCGTCTACTTTTATACATGTTCTTATTTGTTGAAAAATATGATGGGAGGCTTTACAGTGAAACTTTAATGCAGGTTTAGTTGGTTGAATCATGTGAAAGAAGCAACTGAGCTTGGTGGTGGTGTAAAACCCTTTGTGTTGCAACACACTTGAAACTTGTCTGAAACTCAGCAACAACAGTGGCAAAACATTCAACTTTGTGAAACTAGTTTCATGTAACAGCCGATCAAAACGCTGACAACGTAACAGATGACGACATCAAACTATGATGATGTAGTATTTCAACTGATTTTATCTGTCAATGGGTTATTACCAAAATGAACAATAATAAAACAGGAGATGGTCTTTTGGATGCCTCTTGAGATTGTTCTCATAGACATCATGTCTCTCTTTTGAGTAGCCATGACGTTGTGCTTTTTCCTCCAGCATCAATAATCATTAATGCATCAATAGCTCTCCTCCTATTCTTTGGAACAGCCATTATGAAACAAAGTAGAAAAAAAGTGATACAACACATTTAAGTTGATATTTTCCAGTGAGAAAATGATATGAAATGAGTCACAAAGATGCAAAGGACATTACAATGGCACTTTCTACTTGATATAATCTATTCAGTAAACAATTAAACAGATGACAAAGATATAAATCTAGCCAGCTAATTTTAGTGAAGTAAACAATTAAATCTTGTTGTATGAGACGTTGATTATTTTTGGATTACTTTGTGTACCTGTCAAGTTGCATGGAAATTATGTTATCACAAATGCACATTCTGTACTCAACTATTTACAACAATATTACAGTGAGAAGCAAAACTAAAGATCATACATCTGTGCACAATAATTTATTATTTAATTTCATATGGAAATGAGTGACAGTGATGTAGTGAGACAGAGAAATTTAAGGGAAAGCAAAAAGCGTGACAAAATGCCACATCCTTCCAAGTTGTTGCAACTGTCCTCTCGCTAAGCAGACACATCAAAACAGACCACACAACAGCATTTTTCAACATACACAAGTCATCGTGGGGTACATAGTAGTTTACCTAAATACAAATGTCCCTGTTTAATAAAAGTTAGTTGCATTGCTAATTGTTCCATTCTTACTGTTTCACACTGAAATATAGAGGGACTGAACAGCATCTGTAACATCTGCACATTGACTCATGTTCTATGCATAAACAAATAAAACTGTTATTTGATTTAAAAAAGATACTAAATCAATGAATAATACTATAATACTATTGAGATTCTGAGATACTGGGATTCTCCCAGTCAAGCATTTTTATTTCGTGTGTCAGTTAGTGTGCATCACAGTTAGAACATTTGAACGAGGAAATTCAGGGAATTATAAATATATTTTTATATTAGCTGGTGCACTTATAACAAAATATCCTCTGGACCACATGTGCTGTCGGTTGACTGATGCGACAGGGTGAAAGAGTGGTTGGCAAACATGTTTCAGCTCTTGTTTTTTTTGTCTGCGTCACTGTACACAGAGCAATGTAACAGCATGACAGGTGGTAAACTTTACAAACTGAGTCTCTAAATCACCACAAACCTCAAAACAAATTGTGATGCAAGAGAAGAAGCGTGACAGAAATGCAGAGTGGCATGACGTGCTGTCAGCCACCTCATCCAGACAAGAAGAGTGCGCAGGTGACGTTGCTTGTTTGCTCTCTTTTTTGCCACTCACAGTCTCCTATTGTTATCGTTAAGTCACATGTTACATGTTAATGTTACAACAGTGAGGCACCTTATATCAAACAGTAAGATATGTTTTGTTTAACCAAAAACAGCTGTTTAATTTCTTTTGCTAAACTCAACAGAATCTTTTTGCATCACTGTCAGCTTCATTCAAACTTTACAGAAACTAAATACAACTCACCAAAAAGGTCTTGGTTAGTGTTTTACAACAATCCTAACTCTGGTTTGGTTGAAATAAATCCTTAATTCACAGCATAAAGAAGATGCTGGACAGTGACTGCAGCCGCGGGAGAGAAATGCTGCAGGTCCGCTGATTTTATAACTTAACTACAGGAGAACCCATTTTTGCTTTCTCTGAACCTGTGAATATTTGATATTTTCACGTCATCAGATCAATCAATCAATCAATCAATCAATCAAACTTTATTTATATAGCACTTTTCATACATATTAAAAATGCAGCCCAAAGTGCTTCACAAGAAGAAAAAACAAAAAAAAACAAACAAAGAAAAAAGAAATGACAAAACATACAATGAAAATTAAAAGCCCCCCCCCCCAAAACACACACACACACACACACGCCCACAGTTACACACAGTCACACATACAGTATATAGACTGGTAACATGGCAGATGAGGAAAGGCATGGATGATGAGGAAAGGCATTAAAAGTCTGGTATTAAACTGTTATTTATGACTTTACCATGGCACACTGCACTGTAAAAAAAAAAAAAGCCTTTAATAAATCTTAAATATATAAAGATTTGGTTGGACTTGTCCAAATAGTCTAAGGGTAACTGAAGGGAATGCAAAAACTGTTACAAACGTCCCCAGTCTCCCCTATATAGACTTTATTTTTTAATCCTCTTTATTCCTGATAACCAAACCACAAATTGACTCAGACTGGCTGAAAAGGTGAGAACTCACATTTCCAAACCTATATCCCGCCAGTGCAGGCAGGTCCGATCTGATTAGGCTCCAATCAGGGAGGAGGAGGAACAGAAAGAGCGCGTTTGGAGACGGGAAGCTGTAGCTCAGTGGTTTGTGTGGTGTGGGTGCGCACCTCCCCTCTCCTCCCCTCTCCTCTCCGCAGCGCGAAGAGCCTCCTCTCTCGCTTTACGGAGCCTGCTTGCAATTCCTGCTCTTCGTGCCAGAGCCTGCAGCTGTCTCTGAGTCTCTGTTGCGTCCCACCGCCGCTGTTGTGGGAAACCGTCGCCCATTCGTGACGGATCGACGCCGGACTTTTGTTTCCCCTTGAAGTGACAGCGCAAAACCCGAAGGATATCTCAACTTTCCAACAATTTCCAACACTGTTTGGAGACTGAATGAAGACACCTGACAGCTCGTAACGCCCCGTCCAAGTGTTGACTGAAATCTTTGCAACTGTGAAGGCTATAGGAATGTGGAATACAAGTCTATCTCAGCGGTGAGTGTTGTAATACGTTTATCATTCCCGTCTGTCTGTGTTTGTTGGACTGTGCGTAGGCGTTCCGCAGAATTAAGTTTGTGGCTTGAATTTCGAGTCTGTGCACGACTAAACACCGTTAAAATTGAAACTGTGGCAAAATGCAACACATTAATGACATGTTTAACCCATTATTGTGTGTTTAAGATCTCATGTAAACACCAAATACGAGCTCAAATATCTCCTTGTGTGTAAATCCTGCAGTAAAAGGACCTGCCTCTGCCCCTGACACCATGACCACAGACCTGAACTTGACTTCTCTGTTGAATGTAACTGATCTCCACAACCACACACGAGGATGTTCCCTAACCAAGACCGGTTTCCAGTTCTACTACCTGCCCACCGTCTACATTATGGTCTTCATCACCGGGCTGGTGGGCAACAGCCTGGCCATCTGGATGTTCGTGTGCCACATGAGACCGTGGAGCAGCATCTCAGTCTACATGTTCAATCTGGCTCTGGCTGACTTCTGCTACGTCCTCTCGTTGCCCTTCCTCATCTTCTACTACTTCAACAAGACGGACTGGATATTCGGGGATGTGCTGTGCCGGCTGCAGCGATTTATATTCCACGTGAATCTTTACGGGAGTATTCTGTTTCTGACCTGCATCAGCGTCCACCGGTACTCCGGGGTCGTGCACCCGCTCAAGTCTCTGGGCCGGCTGAAGAAGAAAAATGCAGTAATCACCAGCGCGTTGGTGTGGGTGGTGGTCATAATAGGTATCTCCCCTATCCTTTACTATTCTAGGACCGGCTTGAAGCGTAACGCGACCACTTGTTACGACACCACCACTGAGGATGAGCTATCGGGGTATTTTATCTACAGCATGACTTTGACTGTGTTTGGCTTCTGCATCCCGTTTATTATCATATTTTGTTGTTATGGCATGATCGTGAAAGCGTTAATCTACAATGACATGAACAACGCGCCCCTGCGGCAGAAATCCATCCACTTGGTCATCATTGTGCTTGCGGTCTTCGCCGTCTCCTACCTGCCTTTCCACGTCATGAAGAACCTCAACATGAGGGCCAGGCTGTACTTCCAGAGCCCTGACATGTGTGAGTTTAATAACCGCGTCTACGCCACCTACCAGGTGACACGGGGGCTGGCCAGCCTCAACAGCTGCGTGGATCCTATTCTTTACTTCCTGGCTGGAGATACCTTCAGGAGGAAGCTGTCAAAGGCCACTAAAAAGCCCTCCAGGAAGGGGGACCATGTCCTTCAGTCCAAGAGTGAGGAGACGGCTCTCAACAGTCTGGCTGAGTATGTGGAGAATGGGGACCGGAGGCTGTGACAGGGCACATGGGCGTGGATCTCTGTGAGCTTTAGAAACCACGTTGGACTTTTTATTGAATGAATAAATGCACTGTGTGGACTGAAGGCTGTGTGTAAAAATGAATGGACGATGGTTCATAGAACTATATGATAAATACTCCATATTTAACCCTGTGATAACCATCGCTCGCTTGCAGCCTGTCGGTGTTGATAAGCTATTGTACTGTATTGTCCTGTACATATGTTGTACTCTTAGACTGGGCTGCACCAATAAAGATTCATTTAATTTATTTAAGATTAGGTCTAATGGGACTTGAGCAAATCTAGGTTTAAAATGAGTAAATCCAGATTTAAAAAGTAGCAGAGCTCTAACGCACAATTATAAAGTCATTTCAGTTCAGATTTGAGATTTAAAATGAAACTAAATGGAGCTGAATCAATAAGGAGATGCTTGCGTGCCTGAATTAAAGCAGATAAATTAATAAAAAAAATACATTTGAGTGCTGTCGGGACCAGTGAGTATTAAGGAGAGGAAAAAACAGTAACCTTAACAAAATGTTGCATTGTTTGCTAGCTAGCTAAAAAGTTAAATAAATGTAATATTGCTTGCCAGCTATCAAAAAGGTGAAAAGAAAGATGTTATATTGTTTGCTAGCAAGTCAAAAAGTTAACTAAACGTTAGATTGTTCACTAGCTAGCAAGAAAGTTAGCCAAATGTTACGTTGTTTACTAGCTAGCTAAAAAGTTAGTTAGCCTAGTCATGATGGCTTGGCAGAGAAGCTCTAATCCTCCTTTCTCTCCTTTGAGAAAAACTTGTTGGCTGAGTTATCAACTGGAGTGAAAGAAAGAAAAGACGCGTAATAAAAGTCAGTTGGGTTGAGTCTAACCCATAACTTTGTTCAAGAACATGAACATTTTTTCAGTCCATCTTAAAAAGGGAGCCATTTTAAAACGTAAACCTCCTTGAGTGTATGGGTAAAGATAATACAGGATCACATTTTTTAATTGAGATTTGAAGTTTTGGTGCAACAGAATTAAATTTAATCAAGGTTTAGAAAAACTAAAAAAAAAAAGAATCTTTGTTGGTGCAATCCAGCCTAAATGTGAGAGCCATGCCTCTTCATTCTTATTGAGTAGTTAGTGTTGCTTACACGTTGGATTAAATGAACATTATGAGCAGGCAAGCTGGGGAAAATAGATTTCCTTACAAGCTATAATGTCCTGTTCATCAATTCGTTCTGAGAAAAATAGGACTGAGAATGGATAGCACCTTCTCCAACCACCGAGCTGATGTTTAATCAATAGCTATTAAGCAGGTGAGAGCTCGTGGTTAAGGAAGTGTACCTGGGATGGCTGTTAGAGGAAAAAGTAAATGCACTGAACCTGTGATTGCTGCTGCATGGATGTGGCGTGCAGACATTGTAATGCACTATGAACGGGGAGTCTCTGCTCAGAGGGTTACCTATCGCTCCTCATTTCTTCCTCCATCTATTACTGACTGGGCGAGGAATGTGGTCAACTAGTTTTTCATTTTGACAGCTCTGAGGTTGAGGTCTGCAACGGCTCTGTTACCGCAATCTTTCTCTCCTTGTTAACTTGTTCTATACGGGAAAAAAAGAGAAGATAATACTCAACAGTATTTTGTGTATATGATACTACAATGAATGTTTTTTTTTCTTTCTTTTTTAGGTGTACTGTACAGGATGTTGTGACGTTCCAGATTAGTTTGTGTTGTTAACTGTTTCTGTTCAAGTCAGTATCACTAATCCAGACCTTTAGTGCATGAGTCCAGTATCAGATACCATCCGTGAAACACTGACTAACCATGGCAGGTTCTAACTACAACATAAGGAATAAATAATAGGAACAGACACACACACACTCAATCACCTGCTTTGTGACTCCATCAACATATTGAAGACTTGTTTGTATGAGATACCTCAAAGTAAATACTGCACTGTGTCTGTGTTTTGACACATAATCATTTCTCTTTTGTATCTGTTGTAATCACTCTGGAGAAATGTCTGTGGAGCTCTCCGTGTACATATTTTATCCTGGACTACGTAGATGTTTGATGTCTGTACTAATACCTTTGTAAATCTGTAATGTGGTCGGCTATTTGTCAAGAAAGGAAGTGAATCACCTGTACAGGATATCTGGGGCCACATGTATCTTTGTCAATAAATTTTGATATTTAAAATGTGCCAGGCAACGTAACAAGACTCACACAATTCTATTGAGGTGGTGGCTCATTTTAAGCAGCGGTTGACTGATATGGGTTTTTCAATCAGGCCTGCAGCTCATAATTATTTTCATTCTTGATTAATTTGCTAATTAATTTTACAACTAATTGAATAAATTGTTTAGTCTGTAAAATGTCAAAAAATTGTGAAAAATGCTCATCACAATTTCCTAGAGCTCAAAGTGACATGTTCAGATTGCTTCTCTGGTCCAATCAACAGTCCAAAATCCAAAGACTCTTCATTTAGTGTCAAAAATTACCCCCCAAAACAGCAGCAAATATTTACATTTAAGAAGATGGAACCAGCAAATGTTTTACATTTTTGCTTGAAAAATGACTGAAAAGATTAGTTGGTTATCAAAATAGCTGGCCACTAATTTTCTTTAGATCAACTACTCGATTAATCAACTAAGTGTTGAGGCTCGATTTTCAGTGCTCGATGTCGATATGTGAAGAGCAGGGGTGCTAATGGCGAGTGTATATTGTGCTGATAAAAAAGAAGGAAACTCATGTATAATTCCATTATTTCATGCACATTACAATCTAATTTCCATGGTTATTTTAGCCAGTAATATGTTATTTTAGAAAGAATGTTTATTCATTAATGAAAGAGAAAAAATTGGGTTTTGCTGTAGATTTCCAAATGTGATGGTATGTAAGGGACAGGGTTCGTATGGGCACTGGAAATCCTTGTAAATGGTTTATTTGGAATGTGTGATTTCAAGGTTTGAAAAGTGCTTGAATTTCGGATATTTGTAATTCTAATTGCATTACTTTCATAATATATTGCTATCAGACCGAAGAGTTCGATTTTCAGCTGAAGAAATAAAATAAGAGAGCCTAATTGCTTTTGCCTTTCACACAAAATGAAGAGGACTCGGCTCGAGCCTTGGTTACCACTCTGAGTTTGTGCGTGTGGTGATCTGTCAGTCTTTTTTGATGTGTTCCCTCTGATGGAACAGTGAGTGGGAGATGACAACATGCCAGGAGGTTGCTGATTCAATGAGATGCTCGAAAACGAAAAGTGAAGGAAAAAAAATGGAGAAAAGATTTTATTGAAATTGAAGATATTTGTCTGCTGATGTTTGGGTATTTGTTTTATATTGGCTCGGCCAGGTGATACAGTATTCTACTTAGAGGCAGATGACACATTTTCCTTTGTCGCACCTCTGTAAAATACCATCATGAAACATAATTTTGTTTGTTTATAGCACTATAACGCCTGATTTAATATGAAGAGAAAGTGAAATAACAGTTTTTTGTAAATGTACATAAATATTTTATTTACCACAGCTGTGAGATGCACCTCGAAAAGTACTTGAACTTGACTTGAAAATGAGTATGAACTCTGAGGTGAGAAGGGGGTATCACTTTACACAGTATCTTTATCTTAAACAGGTAAAAAAAAAAAAAATTTCAATGGTAACCTGTCCAAGAAGGCAGTAAAGCTACATGCTGAGTGTAGTTGTATCTCAGTGACTCATAGAGGACAGGACATGACAAATGGTACAATATAAAAGACTAATGTCCGCGCATCACAGATGAGATCTAATACATGCAGAAAATGCATACCAAAATTAATTACATATTATAACGTGAGTATTTTGGAATAAAATTATTAATGTATACCAATGTATATACCATTGTTGCACAGAAGCCAGGATAACAAGGCTGCCTGCAGATGTGTCTGGAGGCATCTTCTTTAGAGATGCCTATTTCTAAATCTATCTCAAAATGCCAGATTAACTGGTAATCTCTGATTTTGAATCTATGACCCTGCATTTATGTCACCTTGTTTGTACCAGCTGCATGTGCTCTTAGTTAGAGCGTGTGCACTGTTACGACTGAACAAACACTGTTGGCTTTAGAGGCATTCGTGCAGAGTTCTCCTCCTCTTCCTCCACTCTGCTGTTGACTTTATTTTTCAACAGAGCCGGGAGGAAGCGAGGGGTACGAGGGAAGAATAAAGAGTGGCACCTTTTTCTCCTGGCTTATCCTAAGACAGCTTTTGTGTCCGTCACAATGGTGTGGGCTTATTGATGCAGACGGGAGTGTGAGGCTGTCGCCAGGACCCCGGGGCTGCATGGTGCGGTGGGCACAGGAAACCGACCAACCCTCTTCCTCCAAACGGTGTCCATGAATACAAACGGCTTTTGATTTCCTGGCTTTGAGGTGCAAACTGCATAGCTGGCCTTGGCAAATGTTAGTGTGTGTATCTGTGCATCTCTGTGTTAGAGAGCCTGAAGGCAGCGGAGACCTTTTTCATGTAGGTGGCTGTTTTATGTGTTATTTCTGTTTGTTGGTTGTTCCTTGATTGTCAAAAGGAGCCGCTGTGACATGCTTATGGACCACATGGTTATTAATATGTATGCAGAGGCAAAAGTACACACATTCTTTCCTCAAGTAGAGGCACCGATACCTGTGTAATAAAGACTGGTAAAAGTAGAGGCACTTATTCAATTTTTTTATAGCAAGTGAAAGAGTACAGGCTCTGAAATGTACTCAGAGTATAAAAGTAAAAAGTCAGCCTATGAGGGACATTTCTACCGACCGTTTCTGTGCAAACCTCACATTTTCTCCACACTTGAGACTCCTTATTTTGTCTGATTCAGCTTGTCAGGTCATTTTCATCTTGTTACATCTTTTACATCAATTTTGTCTTGTTACATCTTTTACATTGTTTAGATAATTTTCATCTTGTTTTGTATTTTACGTTGTTCTCATTGTTACATTTTTTGCCGTTTTTGTCTTGTTACATCTTGTACGTCATTTTAGTCTCCTTACATCTTATATGTTGTTTTCGTCTTATGTCTTTTATGCTGTTTTCATCATGTTACATTTATATAGCATTTTCATCTTGTTACATATCCATTGTTTTTGTATTGTTAGATCTTGTTATGTCATTTTCGTCGTTATGTCTTTTACTTTTGTCTTGTTTCATCTTTTAATTTGTTTTCGTCTTGTCACATCTGTTGTGTGTTATGCACCGATGGATACAGCAAGGAATTATTCTTTCTTTCATGTTATTGTTCCATCTATTTAAGTTCAAATCAGTCTTGATGTTTGGAAAAATAATCAACAATTCCCCTCAAATTTTTTAAAAAGTAAGGAGCCTGATTTATAAAAATGTGTGGAGTAGACAGTGCAGATATTTGTGTTAAAATTTTGGGAGTAAAAGTAAAAAGTTGTCAGAAAAATAAAAACTCAAGTATAGATACCTGACAACTCTACTTAAGTACAGGAACAAAGTATTTATACTTAGTTACTTCCTATATCTGTATGTATGTATATATGTTTATTTGTGCAATATATATCATCCTCTGTGCTCTGCATACACGTGATCAGATGAAAGGAGGGTTAGATTCAGCCAACGCCAAATCTCAAGTCAACATCAGTGCTTTTGAGCCCGAGTGTCAAATCTTGACTTGCAGAGTGTTGGGACTCTTGCCAGTATCTCCTCCCTCCTTTCTCAGCCACCTTTCACCTCTTTTCTCTCACATCCTCCTCTCTTTATGCTAGAATTAGAAAAAGGCTTTTCTTCGCTGCATTTCACCTCCTTCAGGGGAACACTGTTTGAATAAGTACTGGGAAGAGACAGTTCGCTAACAGAGGCGAACAGAAGGAAGACTCCAGTGTGAAGAGTAATGGCAGTTGTGGAGAATAAAGTTTGTGTGTGTGTGTGTGTGTTTTTGCAGAGGACACTGTTGGTGGCAGCTCCGAAGGCCCCCATAGGGTAATCACAGTCAGGACAGCTAAACTAAAACACTGAGCTTTGTTTCTTGGAGATTTACAGTGGGAGCTTACAAAACCACATCCATCACAGGGGCGCTGTCCGCTTGAGCCAAAAACTACTGCCAACCGCACAAAACCCAAACGTAATCAAAATGCCAGCGTGTGGTCCTTAGTGAGTAACCCGTGATGTAAACAATCATGGGATAGTGCGATCACTGTGATGTGGTCATGTTGCAAAGTTTAATGAATCCATTGACACCATGTGACTGCTGCAAAAACCACGAGGCAATATTAAGTCCTGTGCATCTAAGTTCCCACATTATTGCTGCATTATAATCAATGGTGCAGATCTTTGTACTGTACAACTTAGGAGGGGGGCAGCAGTGAAATTCAGACATTGACTGCATTTAAGAAGTTTACAATGTTCATTATTAGCGGGTAAAGTTCAATTTATGTGAATTATCTAAGTTGAAATAGGCCCACCGTCTGTTCCAAGCAAGTGGCCAGACCTTCAAACAAAACCTAAAATCAGGTGTTTCATGGTAGGACCTTATTCTTCAATTATTATTATTCAAAAACTGAAGCTAAACATCAAGAGTCTTTTCTGATTCACTTTGATCTACATGCACAATTGCGACATGTCATTTACTCAGTGACATAATCAACAAACCTGTGATGAAGTGATTGCACCAGACGTGCATGTATTGACTGGCCCAGAACACTGCTTGTTTTCATCCCATGACAGCAAAGTAAGCAGATTTTAGGGGGGAGGCATAAACAAAACATTCAAAAAGTGTTGCGCTTATGTGTGAATTATTTCAAAATTGGAGTCGGCGTCCATTAAGTGTATATTTTTAATTACATCATTTATTTCTAAATAATTCAAAGGGGGCCAGCTTAATGTTTTGTCAAAAGTTGGGGTGGACATGTCCCCTCCACCCCCCTAAGATCTGCACCCAGGATTACAGTGAACCAACAAAAAGCTGCACTCTCATGAGACTTTTCTCTATTTTACCTGTAAATTGCATTTTGTAAGGGTGCGGGGGAGGGGGCAGGAATGTAAAAAAACTGAAATGTAATTTGTTACATATACCATTAGATTACTCAAGTTAAGTGTAGTATTCTTCTTCCTTCTTTTCTTCTTCTAACATTGTCTTGCCGAGCTCATGTGTCTGGCTCTCTGCTTTTGGAAATGACCTCACTCCTGAGAGCCCATTACTGTCCTCACAAGGTCTCACAGAGCAACTTGCACACCACACACTTCCAGCAAATGTAATATGAATCATGTGTTGAATAAATGGATCATATTTGTGGCCAATTAGAGACATATCAGCAACTCAGCTGAGCTAATTAGCCAGGTAGATAGCCAAACTAACAATCGAGTGAAGTCAAGTTTTACTTATATATAGCCCAAAATCATGATTTTCCTTAAGGGGTTTTACAATTTGTACAGCATATAAGATCTTCTGTCCTTAATGTTTGACCCTCATAAGCTTGACAGAGCAAACTAGCATAATAAAAACGAACTTTAAGTTACCTCAAGGTGCTTCTTCACATTAGCCGTGAAGTCTTTTGAAGCAGAAAGCAGCTTGGTTGATGCTAAGCACAGTTACTTTGCACCGCACCATACTATTGTGCCCATGTTGACCGTGTGTGTTGGTAAAATGTCCATTATATTTCAATACTTAAAACACTTATCTAACAGTGTCCTGGCTGTGCATCTCTTTTTGTGTAGTGTGTGGCAAGTGCATGGCACGCGCACAAATTGTTGCACTTTCTTTTTATCTGTTAACAGGAAATGCATGCCTCATACAACAAAAACAAAATAATCCTTTCCAGCAATCTATTTGAAAAGACAGTAACTGTATTCAGAATACCACCAATTTAACAGTACTGGAATGCAGTGACTCATGTTTTGTTTTGTATTTGAAATACTGTATTCCATTACTCCCCAACACTGTGCACTATTGAGGCTGTGCAGAATCCTGACAGCCTTAGGGAAGTACAGTGTTTGTACATGGCAGGATGTAGTTCCTCAGAAGAAGCCACACAACCAGTTACATGTTCTCAGCTGCTGAAGTTAAGTAAACAGGTAAGAAAAATATTTTGCTCAATGTCTCTTGGCTACAACATCGTACTACTACTACACTTTGATATATTAACATACATGTGTTTACTCACTCTGATCAGGCTAAACTTACCTAACCAAACATTCAGGGAGTGTTATTGCACTTATATGGTAATGTCAGGCTCTAATGACATATTTTGGACTGTAATGTGAACGCTTTATAATTAGAAAACATTTTTTCCATTAGCCATGCTTAGATCATGCAGCAGTTTGTTTGTGAGAGAAGATCCAGACTGAGATTAAGCACCCTGGTCAGGTAAGGATAACTCACACCTCACTGACAGTCAAAATATGTGTGAAAAGGATCAGGTTGTTGATGCATGCCTGAATGCAAACAAGTGTCTGTGTGGTGTGTGTTTATGGAATCGTTCACCACATATCACAGATAAGACTCTGCACGGCGACTTGCAGCAGTCACAATGAAATGTGGGTGCAACCAGTGAGGGAGTTCATGCGGTCACACAAACACGAACAAACATTAACAGTCACATATAATAACAACACAACTTTACAGGTTTGATGAAAGAAGCCACAAGAGACTTAAGTGTCACATTATCACCACTGAACACACCAATGTGTGAAGGTGGGAGGACAAATGTGGTCTTTTTATAGACTACACAGATTGTATCCATGATCAAGGAATGTGTTTACAGTCAAACATGACTTTCTAGTGTGTGTATTACATTCTTAACATTATATGAATTTGATACCAGTGGTGCTAAGTAACTAATTACATTTACTCAAGTACTTTACCTAAGCACAATTCTGAGTTACTTATATTTATATAATATTTATATATATACCTATATTTATACTCCTTTACCTTTCAGAGGTGAATATGATACCTTTTACTCTGTTACATTTATTTGGAAGTTTCGGTTTAGTTTACTGAATAAGATTTTTTTCAAATATGAGCATATGAAGTATGATGCATTGTAGGATAATAACAAGTGTTAACAATGATGCTAATTCGGATTCTATTGCATTTAGTGTAGCAGAGCTTTTCCATGTGAGCCAACATGCACAATAGCAGCACCCTGACTCTGTTTGACCTGAATGTAATACAACCTTAATCAGTATCATTGGCACCACCTGTGTTTACGCTGCTATTTCATGTCAAAATGGCTGCCATGAAAAAGGTCTGTTAGCTCCTGGACCGTCAGAGACAACATGAAAATGTTTCTCACAATCCCACATACCAATGAAAGAAGCAATTATGACTGTATAGTGAGCAATATTTAAAGCTACAGTAACCAAATCTGGTCATTGTTGAGTCTCATTCCCAGGTTGTCAAACACTGATGGTTTGGGTTGGGTTCATTTTTGAGTCTCATTGTTTTGTTAATGGGTGCAATCCAACAACCTGAAGCACTAGTGTTTGACAACCTAGTAATGAGACTCAATTAACTTTCTCCAGAATCACTTATTTGCACTTGAGTATTTTTAACATTGCGGTTGCTGCTTTAATTTAAAGCTGTATTGCTTTTTGGAGTTTTCTCTTTCATTTAATGTGTTTTATCTCTTTTCATTCATGCAACAGGTCTGCAAAGTCACAAAGACCAAAGTCCAGGCCAAAGGGAGGTACTCCCGCTGAAGTGCTTGAAACACTTTGTTAGTAATTCAGCCTTTGTTACTTGCTGACATCACTATGTAACACATTTGCATCATGCACAGCTTGCACTGGATTTGGGATGAATCTGGTGGCCTTAATGAGACAGAAGTTAAAACTGTGTTTCAAACAGGGTGGATAGAGGCACGGCAGCTATGGCCAGTATGCGGAAAGTTTTTTTTAACATGAAAGCATGTAAACCTGTTCCAGTAGAAACCTAAAAAAGTGACTAAGGGTCACTTTGCAATAAAAACATTTAGTTGGAAATACAAAACAGGTAGTATTGTGAATTTACAAAACAGCGATAACCTCAACAAAAACAGCAAAATGAATGTGAAGAAAAGCATGAAAAAATACATATATAAATGTACATTTTTAAATTTGAGTAGATGATCAAATAATGACCATCCTTTCTGTTGTGTTTATAAGTCTGCAGCCACAGTGCCACTGTCCACAGCAGTACTGCCAAGATGAAACATATATATAGCCGTGCGGTATGAATGATAGCCTATCAAAAATACAGATGACCTGGGGGTGTGGCTGCTTTCGACAGTAAAAGCCATTTGAGATGAGAGCGTCTTTGGGGCAATATGTTTACTGTCGCCTCCGGTGACGGCCTGCTGCGACTGCATGAAATGACTTCACGTTCATCATGTTGTCAGATGTACTGTGGCCTACATGTTCAGGGGTTACAGCCAAATATAAGACTTGATCTAACACTTGTATGGACACGTTAAAATAAAAGACTGTGACTGCACAGATGTGGTAAACATAACAATGAGCAGGAACTGTCATCATGATGAGCTGCTGTAAAGTCATGCTTATGACTCGGACTGCTGCCATTAACAATAATATGAGACTGGTGTTGTATGTAAGACAGGGATTAGCCGGGACTGGAGGAGAAGGTGTGGAACAGAGGGAGAGCAGGGGCTGTCATATTTCGGCTGTCATGAGGTTTATGATCAATATCTCTGCAGCCACTCCCGTCTGGCTTCTTGTTGATTTTCTGCAGCCTCTTGGCATCGCCATCGATCAACTTGAACGATCGGCTTAGTGGCTGACATCCACAAACCTACATCTTTTGCACAATGCTCGCCACAATGATCCGATCAACCAGTTTGACCCGGCACAAGAGGAAGATGTCTGAAAGTCTAAAAGTGATGATGGAGCAAAACATTTCAAATTATTTTCTCATATTCATCCTGTAGGTTCCATTAAATATACTGTATTTACTTTTGGTAAGGCTTAAGCGGGTGCTGTTTCTCTTTTAACAGATATCAGAAGATGCAGTTTTGCAAATACACCGACGTGGTGAGGTGACAAGTTCATTGCCAGACAGGGCGCAGATGTGCTGGCCTGTCTGATAACAGTTATGAGATAGGAAGTGTAGCTCTGAAGCGAACCGAGGTTAAATAAAAGGGTGCACGCTGCTCGGGAGGACAGGGAGAGACAAGATAAGGCAAGGTGCAAGAACAAGGAGCTGAGAACTACGGCGAGACTAAAAGTGCTGCAGGCATATAAAAAAGCTTCAGGAGGAGAGATAAAAGTAAAAGGGCACATGAAGGTATTTGGTGCACTGGGAGCATATTCTGTACAGTACACATCCAGACCATAGTGGAGGAAGCCTTCAGATCCTTTACTTAAGTAAAAGTACTCATACCACTCTGTGAAAATAAAATACTCCACTACAAGTTAAAGTTAGGATTCAAAGTCCGATCAGCAAAATGTACTAAAAGTATCAAAAGTAAAAGTACTCATTCTACAGTAAAATGGTCCCTGTCAGTGTTTTTCTGTTCTGTCTGTTGTTTTTAGATTAATGTTACTGCTGCATTCATGTGTGTTTTAATCAGGGCTCAGCAATATATCGATATTTGAAATTGCATTGATATTGTGATATTAGACTAGATATTTTGGATATTGTTATACTGTGATATGGCGTAAGTGTTGTCTTTCCCTGGTTTTAAAATGAAGTAATTTTCTGAACATACTAGACTGTTATACTATTATTTGTCTTTACCCACTTAGTCCCTGTCCACATTACTGATGATTATTTATCAAAAATCTCATTGTGTTAATATTTTGTGAAGCACCAATAGTCATCCCCACAATACGATTGCAATATCAAAAGAGGTATTTGGTCAAAAATATTGTGATCTTTGATTTTGTGCATATAAGATAAGATCAACTTTATTGATCCCACACTGGGGAAATTCACATCACAGCAGCCCAAGCAGTACAGATAGAAAGGAGTGAGAATAGGATACTTATAATATTAAGATAAAAAATAGAAAATATGTATATACATAACAGAATTTTAAAAAATAAAATATAAAATGTAAAATGTAAAGTACTAAATTTGACAGGACTGTACACACAAGACTATTTACAATATATACACCTTTCACTTGTACATATATGGAAAAAATATGGATATATGGGCATATACATGGATATATACTGAGAGCTGCGCAGGATAATTGCACACAGAGTTGTAAAATACACACATGGTGTGTAGCATTAAAAATAAGAAGCACCCAGCCCTAATTTTAGTGCTGTAGATATTTAAGGTTGAGCTAATTTTAACTACTTTATATACTATTGGGTAGTTTAATCTATAGCAGAGCATCATATTTTATAAGATCAATATATTTTTGGACTGTTGCTGTTCGTAGCAAGGTTTGTCGTAGGCAACTGGACTTGATAGAGTTCTTGAAGACGTTTCGCCTCTCATCCAAGAGGCTTCTTCAGTTCTGACTGACTGGTTTGGGAGTTGAGGTATTAAACCTCTGTGTGGTCGTTAACACCTAGAGGGGGCATGTGTCAGACTGTTGCTGTTATGTGAGAACCATATAAATCCAAAAAGTCATTTTTCATGGTGTCAGCAAAACAGCCATTTTAGCTTTGTGACGATGCATTTTGGAGCTGATCCAACAGAGTTTTTAAAGAGTTTATTTAGCTTAAGAAGTCGGAGAATTTTCTCAGTTTATAAGAAACACTTTAAATTATTTAGATCACTTTAAACCATGTATCTCATTTGGAGATACATGGTTTTCAGTTCCACAGGAAGGGTATAGAGTAAAAAGTACCATATTTGCCTCTGAGATGTGGTGGAGCAGAAGTATAAAGTTGCATTAAATGGAAATACCAAAGTAAAGTACAAGTAGAAGTAATTTGTTAAGTACAGTACTTGAGTGTTTCTGTTCCACTGACCATGGCTCTATGAAATTGCGTCCATGACACGGTCCGCATGGCTTCATGCCCCAACCAGGGGCATTTCAGAAGTGAAGCATTTTGTCTGCCTGATTTTGTTGATTTATTTTTCTTTGACTTTTTGTGCTTATTTGATGTTTTATGATTATTATGCTCCAATTGGCTGTGCTGTAGCCTACAGACAAAGTTGTGTTTTAGTTGTAAAAAATCCAGTCATCCTCTACATCTGTTAAAGTGATACTCCACTTTACATGATAACCCATTCAGTATGTAGCCTACTCACCACTATGCCAATGTGATGATGGGTGAAGATCTTCAGTTCACAAAACAATCCTGGAGTTTTAGGAGAAGCAGAGTAGCAGCCTCATCCAGTACAATGGCAGTGAACAGTGACCACGGATAAAACGTTAAAAAAAAGCACACAAAACAAACACAAAAAGTCTCCATCCTGCTTGTGTGGTGTAATCCAAGTGTCCGCGAGCCACAACATTAAAAATTAACCGCAAAAGACGCCATTTACACCATGTTTTTAGCAGAAATGTCAACTGTAGCATGTAGCCAGTAGGATGTAAACATGGCGTCGATCTCGCAAAACTTCGTATATATCTTAATGGACACACGTGCGGAAGTCTTGTGAGATAGACGCCATGTTTACATCCTACCGGCTACATGCTTTGTGAACTGAAGACCTTCACCCATCATCACATCGGCATAGTGGTGAGTACATACTGAATGGCTCATTCTCACAAAGTGGAGTATCACTTTAACATGAGAACAAGCATCCCCTCAATCCGCAAAGGAGACAACAAGGCGATTTTTTATCAACTAATGGTTGATCTGAGGCTGGACAGCCATAAAAAACAGACTAGGTGCATATTATAAGTGGAACAGAGCGGAGAGCTGTCTTTGAAACATGCTGCGACACGTCATGTGGAACCACAAGCGCTGTCGAGAGTGGACGAGATCAAGCTGTTAATGCCGCAGGTTAGGCCAATCAAAAAGATAACTGCACAGGCTTCTGCATGTTCTGCTGCTCTGGCCTTCATTTCACACCTATTACCTACCTAAATAAGACTATTGTCTTATTTCACTTCACCTGAGAGGTAGAATATGTCTAAATACACACTGATATCATCAAGCCAAGAGAAAATAGTTTCTGGATTTATTCTTATTTATACTTTTAATAAATTCTGAAACAAAGTCCACCCAAAACTAAATTGGAATAAAATTAATAACAAGAGCCTAACTGAAAGACCACACAAGACAATTGTAACTGAAAAAAGGATGTTTTTCAAAAAGTATGAAACAAAACCCTTAGTTCTCAGTTCCTCTCTGCCTGCAGCTTGTCTGTAAGTTGTGAAACTACTGTAAAGGGTGATGAGCTATGCACTCTTCTGAGAGTCCAATGCTTTTATTAGCTGGCATCCCGTCAGTCTGCCCGCTGCCCTGCTGCAGGGTGGATGATAAATCTCTGAAGACCGAAGTTTATGTACCGGCAGATTACATCCACTGCTTCATATTCACAGAGTGTCGGGGAGTGTGGGGTTACAGAGAGTGGGAACGAGCTTGTGTGTGAAAGCAAAAAGGAAACAAGAGCCGTGCAACAAGCGGTGTGTAGGCATATCTATATATACAGCAGGTGAATAATGGAAGTATAGCACAAACATGACCATATATGCCATCTAAGTAAGGAGGAGGGTCATCTTTCGCCTTCGCAGGTTCACTCCTCCTCTGCTTTTGGTTTACTGTCATGCAGGTCCGACCAGAACTGTGTGGTGGGAAAGACATAAGCCTCTGTTTCTGTGAGAGATTAGGAGAAGAACCTGTACACACTCTGTGCTACCACCTCCCATGAAGATTTTTTTTTAGATCTGACGTGAATGGTCATGGTGAATTCAATCACTCTTGACTTGGTTCAGCATTTATAAGTGTATTATAATCTTAAAATGGTAGAACATTTTAAGGAACTCACTAGATATACAGGGATTGCATGTCATATGTCTTTGTCATATGACCCCATGCAGGGCATTCATCAGACTAGAACGACTTTTGCGAGATGCCCTCCAAAAGAATCAGGTTTGACACGAAATTGTTTGTTCAGGTAGGATTCAGTCATAAGAAGCTGACTGAAAAAAACAGGGCCTGTAACATCGGGGCTTAAGCCATGATTATATGTGTCCTTATATGTCAAGCTCATTTTAGTTCTTGGGCCACATACAGCCTGATTAGGTCTCAAGTGGGCCAGACCAGTAAAACCACTGCATAATAAACTATAAATAACAATACCTCCCCATCCGTTTTAGTATAAAGAAGTAAAACAACCTGAATTTTCATTTACAAAACAGATGATGAACAGTTTGAGGTGTCTTTAAAAAATTTAAAATGAAAAAGCAAAAATAAGCATAATTTCAACACTATAATACAATTGGAATTAATGGCCAAAACTGAAAGAAATGGAAGATAATATTCATAAGTATTTTTTCATTAGTGAATAATCACCTGAAAGTAAGGATCATTGTGTTTTCATTACCTTGGAATGAGCAGTTTATATCTGCAGAGGGCGTAGATCCTCTTCCACAAAGGCTGCCATGTTGTACCACCATGTTTCTGCAGTAGCCCATAACCGACAAACTAAACACTGGCTCTAGATACAGCCTTTTGCATTTTTTGTGGGTTTCGTGGCCATCGTAGGTTCTTCTGCAGGCTTGTAAGCAGAGGATAAAGCGAGATGTTTGTGAAGTCACCACTAGGTGCCACTAAATCCCACACACTGGTCCTTTAAACCCCCCCAGAAACAATACAGAGGACATGTGTTCTCAGTACCCTGAAGATAAGGAGGTGTCCTTGTGAGGAAACGGGTCTTAGGATTTCTTTTAGAATGTATTCAATATGTATTCACTTATAACACAACAGACAGCATGGGGGCTCAGTGATTACCACTACACTCACAGCAAGAAGGTCCTGGGTTCGCATGTTCTCTCTGTGTTTGTGTGAGTTACCTCTGGGGTCTCAGGGGTTTTACCCCACCATCTAACATGTGTGTACGTTAGATTAATTCTCCTGTCAGTGCCCTTGACCAAGTCACTGGCTTAGAACTGGAGTTAGTCCCCAGCTGCTGCACAGTGGCTGCCCACTGCTCCCAACAGGATGGGTTAAATACAGAGAACAAATTTTGAACAAAGTCACAAAAAAAAACCAAAATAAAAAACAAAACAAAACAAAACACTGTACAGCATTTACTGTTTAAATTACATCTACCTGCTCCCTGACTTTGGGCTGAAAATGAAGCAAAATGGCATCAGAACTCATTTCTTGTTTACTGTATCATCTCACATGAGCAGCTGTGCAGCCAGTCAAACCATTTTGAAATGATCTTCCAAATCTCGAGGATACGGATTGAAATAACTGATTGATGTTTATTTTTTCATAGTGTTACATATGCATAATATACCAGGCACATTCATTTCAGCATGAGGAATGTAACCTAAAAGAGTTTAGTTAAATAATATAATTCACACATATTTGTGCAAGCATTTAGTTGCAGTGGTGGAATGTAACTAAATGCATTTTCTCAAATACTGAACTTAAAGGTATAGTTAGCGTTCATGATCCGACGCACTTTTTGTCAAAATGACCGTATTTCTCCTCACTATCCGCAAGCTGTCACTTCTGAGAGCATGCTGAAAAAAAATCTGGTTTCAATACACAGCCTGGGCTCTGAATTTCAGCAGGTAAATCTGTGGCTCGGACCGAGCCACCAAAACATGGGTCCACCTCCTCACGCCCGGGGGGCCGGTTCATACTCGTGCACAAGTCAGACACAAAGGGGAGGGGGAGTAGTAGGTCGTGTAGCGTGCACAGTTAGAGTAAGAGAGAGACACGGTATATCAGGTGCAGATAACAGCCCAAGAGAAGGGCTACAACCATGAAAGGGCGAAGACCCGGGTCAACATCGGTGTGGCTTTCCGACGGTGGAGGGAACTCCGCGAATTGAAAGGTCTGAAAACGGACGCGGAGGTCGCCGTCTGTCTGCTGGACAGGTGAGCAACATTAGCTTTGCAGTGCTTCACATAACAGTAACAGCCGTCGGGCATTCATCATATTGTCTAATCTGCCAAAATCTACTGTTGTTGTGATGTTATCTATTTATAATAGCAGTCGAGTTGTGGGTACAGTTGTCTGACGGGTCAGCTAACCTTAGCTTTGCGACTTAGCAGTGTGCTAACCCACAAC
>JAJHUR010089287.1:0-18252 GCA_027495735.1 Lutjanus campechanus | reverse complement strand
AACGCAAATCAATTTTAACGGCGTCATTTTTTTTATCGCGAGATTAACGTTCATTGTGACCAAGTGAACTTGTAATTTTTATAAGCTGTGTGGCCTCGACGACGAATCCGCAGCCGCCACATTAATGTGTGTGCATTTCACAACACATCATGTAGTGAATGGCTGCTCCACCCTACTGGTAGGTAGTGTATTATCAAGGTATCAATTATTTTAGGCAGAAAGTATCATTTCAGCACTATCAATAATGGACAATATTGACTGAACAAGCCACACTTGATCTTCGTTAGACTGACTGAACAGCCTCAAAGAAATTATATTTTACAATTCTTCATATTTTATTATAACGAAATTCGTTAATTCGGTGCTTTTAAAGTCATGATATTAAGCTGACACGGATCACTTACTTTGTTTGCGGTCAGACGTTACAGCGTCTCCATCAAGGCTGCACGGTGCGTGTCGCTGTGTTAGATGCAGTCGGCTAATAAAGTCAGTGATCACAAATTAGAATTATATATATTACAAACAACCTTTCATTCATCTATGTTTGGATTAGATTCTTCGGGAGATTTTAGCATCTGAAATGCATTTAGCGCATTTCATTACCGCCAGCTGATGGAGCTAAATCCGTCCGTAGCCTATGCGGCATCTCTGACAAATCAAAGTATGAATCTAGTGCATTAAGTAGTGTGAAATATAACACTACACGTTGTTTTCAATAAAAAACATTTGCACAAAGCAAGCCTATCCACTTTTCCATGTTGATAAGAGTATTAAAATGATAATTCCATTGACATTTATAAGAGATAAAAATGTGTGATTAATCGCGAGTTAACTATGACATTCATGAGATTAATCGCGATTAAATATTTTAATCGATTGACAGCACTAATATATATATATATATATATATATATATATATATATATATATATATATATATCTATCTCTATATATATATATATATATACATATATATATATATATATACATATACATATACATATATACATATACATATATATATACATATATATATATATATATATATGTATGGCCTTTGCCACCCTGATGTGTGGGATTAAGATCATGGAACAGTGGTGCAACATTCATACAACTCATTGATTTGTTTTTAATAGACTTCAGACAACAGTGTAGCTCTGCAATACTAGTTAATTAGCTAGTTAACTGTATCAAGTCAAATCTTGAGCAGTTATTAAGATGACGTACTTACTCTCAATTTTTGGAATTGACTGAGAGGGGACCTTGACGGCCTCTTTCTTTGGTCTCATGGGACACCATGTTCCATCCTCTTGGAACTTGATTTCATCCACATCTGAACAGTCGTTCAGGATCTCCAAGAATAAACTGAATGAAAAAAGATAACATTTCAACCACCAACATACAATAAATGAACAAAAACAAGCAGACATTAAATAAACATTAAACATTAAATGAACTCCAGCTTATTCAGAATGCAGCAGCCAGAGTTTTAACAAAAACTACAAGGTCTGACCACATTACTCCTGTTTTATCTTCTCTTCACTTGCTCCCAGTAAAACAAAGAATTGATTTTAAAATATTTATTGTTTTTAAATGTTTTAATGGTTTAGCTCCTTCCTACTGTATGTTGTTGACATGCTCACTGAGTTCACACCAGAGATCCCTTAGATCATCAAATCAGTGAGGTCTCCTCACTGTACCTAAAATCATCTCTAAATCAGCTCATGGTGCTTTCAGTCATTATGATCCAACTCTCTGGAATTCTCTTCCACATGAACTACGGTCTGCTGCTCATGTTCTGCTTGTTTATATATGTATATATGATACTTTATTATCTTATATGTTATTTTTTGTTTGTCATGTATGATGTATCTTGAAGCACAATGAGTTCACGCTTGTCGTATGAAATGTGCTGTATAAATTAAGTTGACTTGACTTGACAAACTGACTTTATTTCTCTGTTTCGGATCGAACCTGTTTTAGGTCCCCAACTTGAGACGAGCCATTCAAGACTTGTTCTCATATCACTTTTCATGTACATGAGCCTGAGGAATCTCCAAATGGAAATTCACTTTACCATCAGACAGCCATTACTTTGGCACTTTGGTACTTTGACAAAATGGCATTTGCTGTGGAGATGCGAGAATACCTTTGTGAACCAGAGGATACAGAAAAAGAACTTCTGCAGAGGGAGAGAGAGAGAGAGAGAGAGAGAGAGAGACACCTGACACACCTGCACCTGTCTATATTTACAGTCCTTGTAACTCACAATCTGTATTTTTCTTTATTCATTTTCTTTTTTTTTTTTGTTCTTTTTCTCAATTTAATATAAAATCTACTAGATATTTATTCTTCAGTTTTATTGATGTTGTTGTGTATTGATGTTGTTGATTATCTACTTAATCTACTTATCTAATTTTATGTTTAAATCATCTGTTATACACACTTTTTTTTTCTTTTTTCCCCATAATTTTCCAATTTTCTGATTGACTTACTTGATTTACTTGCTTTATTTGTCATTTGTAAATTTTCTGATTCACTTGTATTATTGTACCTTATTTGTAAATTTGTAATGGTTTTGGCAATATTGTTAACCTACTGTCATGCCAATAAAGCTTATTAAAATTGAAATTGAGAGAGAGGGAGGGAATCTGGTGGTACAGATGTGTAAATTCTAAGACCATGTCCACAGTCATGGAGAACTACTGCTGCCATGAGTGGGATGAAACAACACAACTTAAGGATCTTTGTGAATCAAAGCATGCCAGCACTTCACACACAGTCTGCAGCACCAACCATCCAGAGCCCCCTGCTGCACTGAATACTGCTGTCTTACAGATCTTCTTCAATTATCCAAAGATAACTTGGAAACAAAAGAACCCAAACCAGAAGGGCCTAGTGATGATTTGTTCACTTAATTTTATTGCATGACTATAAACAACTACAGTATATATGATGACCAGGACACTTTCTGATCCAAACAGCTGATCTGCGGTGTGATACAGTGCAGCACGGGCCAGCACACTTATGTGTAGACATATGCTGTCTGACAGCAAAGTAAAGTGGTGAAAAAATTCTAAATATAATGAACACTTAAAGGGATATTGATTTTTTTAGGTGGGTCTTACATATGTGGCTAAAATATGTTTTTCTGCTGACACTGTCTGCAGGAGTAGACAATGTTGAGCTCCTGTGCTGGAACTGTCTCCTTCTACTAACTGGGACTGTGTTGACCACCATCCACTGATGGCAATGCACTGACTATGGGTAAGTACCCCACACAAGTTACCCCACTTCAAATAATCCAAACTATCCCTAAATTTAACTGGATGAATGCAATTGCTGAAACTGATCAGTTAGTTTGTGGGACTACAACCGTCAGTCTACTCACAGTTGTACAGTGGTGATACAGAGTGATGCTACTTTTATGTCATAAACAATCTTCAGCTGAGTACAGACATCAGCTGCAGAGAACAAACAAACCTGACCTGCAGCTGCCAAAAAAAAAAAAGAGATTGAATTGAATTGAATGTCTTGCACCCTAAAAGAGAAAAGAGGTAACAAATCTCTCGTCAGAGCTGAACAAACTTTGCCATCCCGAGTGACAGGACAGAGTCATTCAGTGGTGTAACCAGTGAAATTTTCACATTCATTAAAGGGATAGTTCACCCACAAATGAAAATTCAGTCATTATCTGCTCACCCTCATGCCGATTAAGGGTCAGATTTATTTTGTTAGTCCACAAAACACTACTGGAGTTTCACAGGAAAACAGTGTTGCAGGAACAGTTTTCAAATGTATAAAAACAATACAAAAACATAAAATGCTTTCATGCTGCTTGTGTGGTATAATCCAAGTCTCCTGAAGCCCTGACATGGTGTTTGCACACCATTATACTACACACACCCAGTTCAGACAGTGTGCATGTGCACGTGACTCCAAGCTAAGGATCTACAGTGAAGATTCAAGCTAAAAACATGGTGTAAATAACGTTTCTACTTGACATGTTGGGGCTTTAGGAGACTTGGATTACACCAGACAAGCAGTATGGAGGCATTTTATGCTTTTATTGTTTTGTATTTTTAATGCTTGAAAACTGGTCACCATTCACTTCTGCTGTTTGGGAGCTTCTGCAACACTGTTTTCCTGTGAAACTCCAGCAGTGTTTTGTGGACTAAACAACTAAACCGGCCTACAGTCGGCATGAGGGTGAGTAGATAATGACTGAACTTTCATTTCTGGGTGAACTATCCCTTTAAGTTCAGTTAGGGAATTATTGGATTTTGATGAGCTTTCTTTTAGCAGACACAGATCCAAGCCCAGATTGGCACAAATACCAATACTTAAGATCTGCTCGGGACAACTCTTGAATTAGTGCAGTTCCCGCCACTACAGCGAGAAACTCTGTGTATACTTAAATACTGCCATGCACAGAGACACATGGCACCCAAATAACAAAGCAATCTGCCCCAATCTCACTCAGCCTCTGCAACAACAAGTCATTTTTTGACAAGTAGTTGAATTAATTTAACTAACCCATCAATGATGAGACTCTCGTATGCAGCCTTTTTGTCACACACGGGACAGATCCACGTGGGTTTCTTCTCATTCATCTGTAGGTAGAGGGCAGCGTCGAAACACTGCAGGTGAGAGCAGGTCACTGCCCGGCATGGCACTGTCAGTCGCATCTTACCAAGCTGGAGGTCAAAACATACTGAGGTCACTCAAAACAAATGAGTCAAGAAACTGGTTGGTTCCTTGCATAAGCATGTTGTGCTCAATTTATACATGAGGTAACACAGTTAGTCACAGTTTTTCACCAACAGATATGCCACATGCAAACCACACACAAACATCATGGATAATATTGTAGGCAAGTGCCACTAAAGAATCGACATAAGCCACTGGCAAGTGGTATATGGCAATAATAGAGAAGTGACATTCTCTTTTCATGTGTCTGCTGGTTGAACAGCAACAGAAAGAATCTATGTATGACACTTAAACAACAGTTGTATTGCACCAATAGTCCAGTGGATATTTGTACCTAACACTGAAACGGGAACAATAAGCACTTTATAAGTCACAGAGACTTATGAACAAGAGTGACATGCCTGCATGCTATCCACTACTTGTACTCACTTTATGTACAACAATTCAGGTAAAATTCCCCCTTTTGAAGGTTTAAAGACCAAGAGGAAGCATAAATTAAGTGAGTACCAGTGATCAACAGCTTGCAAGATTTTTTGGTTCTTACACAAACCCATAAGAAATCTATAAAGTTGCTGTATTTCAATATGACAAATGTCAGGAGAGCTATTGCCTGTGGCTACAATTACATAATAATGTGGACGACTCTGTCAACTGACATTCTACACAGATGCTTAATTTACCGGGCACATAAGTGAGACTCGAAGGCTTGTTGTAGCAATCTCACTGTCTGGATCTGCTGTCAGCTTCTCTTTAACTGAAACATAAGAGGACAGGGGACAAGTACAGAGGAAATGGAAAGATTCATTCAAAAATGTACAAAATATGCCAAACTAGATATAAACAGAAACATTAGTTTTCGAGTTTAATGGACCCAAACCACAGATCAAAGACATCAGCAGAGGCTAGCTGGAATTCAACAAATATTAAGTGTTGATTCCTACTTTTTGATCCACATATGTTTGAAAGACATTTTCTTGTGGCTTTGAGTCCAGAGGGTAGTACTACTGGGTGTACTTTCTTAATTGGACAGGTTGATTTCAGGTTGGGGTAGTGCAGCTTTGCTCTCCAAAGGTAGCAAAATATAACTAATAAGCATGCTCCTTCTGAGCAGTTTCTGATTAGAATCATGCAGTATGTTTTCAAGTATGTATATTATGTAACCAGGTTACAGTCAGCTTTCAATGGTAACCTTGTCCGATTAGCTGTGTAACCTGATTGTTTTCTGAGTAACCTGGTTTTGTGTTTGCATCTAAACATTCTGATGGGTACTTTTCAGGTTAGGTCATTAAAAATATATTTGTGAAGCCTTCTAGTCAACTGTGACTACCTCAAGGTGAAACTGCTGCTATATAACTTCTAGGGGGCAACATCGAAAGTTGGTTTGCTGTATAGTTACTTAGTGCTCTGGAGTGGTCTGGGTTTCTGATGCCCTTCATCCTCAGCCTCTGCAGAAGCAGTGGTGACGTCAGCTGCCTCACCAAGTACACGGACATAGAATAGGTCTGAAAGACAACATGAGCGAATAACCTTAACAGAGAAGTCACTCTTATTGTTCCCAAACATGGTGTCCCGCTTAAGCACAAACAAGAAGAGGAAAAACAAACAGCTGAAAAGAGTTCCAATGATATTTATGTTCTCACTTTTCCAATTTCAGGTGCCCATGTCACTGAAATCTGATTGGGTACTGCAGAGGAGAGTCGGACAAGGGAGGTAATGTTTAGAGGTCTTCCTGGTCTCTTCTGTTCCACGCCGTTTTTCGGTGGAGGTGCATAACCCTACAGGAATAAAATAGTTCCTTAGCATCTCAATAGTACTTATATACTAACACTTAAGGTTGGATTGTTTTTATGTTTTTTTAACTGTTCTGGAGTAAAACAAACACTTACTGGCAAAGGAAAAAGTTTCCCATTGACCTTTATACAAAGACTGTTTGGGTAATTATCCTCTTGTGGGCAACTTGTCTCTGACAAGCAAAACCTGGAGAACAAAAATAAATTAGAGCTAGTTTGGGTTTTTTGAAGTGGGGTTGTATGAGGTGCTTATCCATAGTCAGTTTATTATCTACAGCCGATGGAAGTTGGCACACCCAATTTTGGAGAAGCAGAGGGAGTACTGGCAATGTTTATATAATCAAATAACTAGTAGAAACCACACTGTTCAGAAAAATCATGGCTTGAACAACATCAGCGTGATAAGAACTACTTAAAATGACAGAAAGCATTTTTGGCCCATTTCCCACCTATTAACATTAGGGAAGCAGGATAAGATAAGATGAACTTTATTGATCCCACACCGGGGAAATTCACTTGTTACAGCAGCTCAAGTAGTACAGACAGAAAATAACAATAAAGTACTTATAAAATTAAGATAAAAATAGAAAATATACATATACTATCAGATTAGAAATATAGAGTCTAAGAATATAAAATAAAGTGTTCAAGTATAAAATAAAGTGTTCAAGTTACAGAAATAGGAATATAGGGATATGTGGATATATGGGTATATACATAGGCGTGTACAAGTAGCTGCGCAGGATAATTGCACGTACAGTTGTAAAATACACACATGGTGTGTAGCATTAAATATAGAGATGTAAAGTGTGTTGCCTTGCAGAGGCAGATTGCACAGAGGAGGGTATGTTGGATTGCACAGAATATTAGCAGCAACAGATTTAACAGAGTAAACATACAATATTGCACGAGGAAGGGAAATAGGGAAGTGGATGAATTATGCCAGCAGACTAAACAGTGCTACATTAAGTCATACTGGTGTTGGTGTTAAAGAGTCTGACAGCTGATGGGATGAAGGACTTGCGGTAGCGCTCCCTCTTGCACTGTGGGTGCAGCAGTCTGCTGCTGAACGAGCTGCTCAGTGGATTTATGACCTGTACTGCAGCCTGCCACCAGAAGGTCATTCAGATGGCTTGGCTTCACTTTTAGGGAGCTATGACGTTATCTATTTCACAATATAGTCTGTGGTTAGTTTGGATTTGACAATAACGCAAACAAAGTGATTGCGGCAGTGGTAGAACAGTGAGTCCCGTATTCTACTACATAAAATGACTGTTTTTGCCAATGGAGTCCAAATGTGGCTTTGGGGTGATATAATGGCTTATATGGCAGAAAGGGCTGTCTGACTGCAAGGTAAAGTGGTGAAAATATTCTAAACATAGCATACACCTAGACAACTTGATTTTATTCATGTGGGCCTTTTTTTGGGTGATTAAAACCAGTACTCCTGCTGCTTCCCCAAACCGATGGCATGTCAACCGCTATCTCCTGTATGTAATACACTGATAATGGAGTAGTACCTCATGCAACCCCACTCAAAAAACCTAAACTATTCATTTATGAGGCTGAATTCATATTTTTCTATTCACTAATAAAATATGTTGTATAGTATTGTAGTGCTATGTTCTCAATCAGTGTTTCTCCTATACACAGTACATAATTAATGTTGTCAATAAACCTGTGATGGCAAGAGATGTTGACAAATCCACATGACATGTTTTGTAGGAGTCATCAAGAATTAATCATCAAGTTATTTAGATTTTAAAGAGTTTTGCATTGAAACATTTTGTTTACTTAAAGCGATATTCCACTTTGTGAGAATAACCCACTCAGTATGTACTCACCACTATGCCGATGTGATGATGGGTGAAGGTCTTCAGTTCACAAAACAATCCTGGAGTTTTAGGAGAAACAAGGTAGCAGCCTCATCCAGTACAATGGCAGTGAATGGTGACCACGGATAAAATGTTAAAAATAGAACACAAAACAAACACAAAATATCTCCATCCTGTTTGTGTGGCGTAATCCAAGTGTCCGCGAGCCGCGACATTAAAAAAGACAACATTTACGCCATGTTTTTAGCAGAAATGTCAACTGTAGCATGTAGCCGGTCGGATGTAAACATGGCGTCGATCTCGCAAGACTTCCGCACGTGCATCCATTAAGATATATACGAAGTCTCGAGAGATCGATGCCATGTTTACATTCTACCAGCTACATGCTACAGCTGATATTTCAGCTAAAAACATGGCATAAATGGCATCTTTTGTGGTTAATTTTTAATGTCGCGGCTCGCGGACACTTGGATTACACCACACAAGCAGGATGGAGACATTTTGTGTTTGTTTTGTGTTCTTTTTTTAACGTTTTATCCGTGGTCACCATTCACTGCCATTGTACTGGATGAGGCTGTTACCCTGTTTCTCCTAAAACTCCAGGATTGTTTTGTGAACTGAAGACCTTCACCCATCATCACATCGGCATAGTGGTGAGTACATACTGAGTGGCTTATTCTCACAAAGTGGAATATCACTTTAATACTAAGAAATGATGATGTGTTTCTGTATTTTTTAAACCTCAGATTCTAAGCTGTTTTTCTATTTTTGGGTCAGAAACTCTCACCTCAGTTGAATTTGAACCATATAGTCCCTTCTGCCACCTGGTAGAAAGTCCCTGTAAACAAACAAGTTGAAACATACTGTTCAAACATACTTTATTATTTACATCACATGTTCTTCTCTGTAACTGTGGAATATTTGAACTATTAACAAACAGCCCTACCTGGATATGCATACTTCCCGAACTTGCTGTGGTGTCAAGGCAAAGATGAAATATTTTTCTTGGTGGTACCTCTGTGCAGTACTCGCTCCTGAAAACACAAATAATGACATATATTGTATAATTTATTACCATTAGATAGCACAATTTGGTTCACATTTTTAGATTGTAAATCTGCATTGTTTTCTGTCTCAAAATATTCCACTGTAGTAGCTCAAAACACACTCATATATTCCCCAATCTATTAACTCATAACTTCAGCTTAGAACACACTGGAACTCCAGACTTTATTTGTTCTACACTGTGTATTCATTACTGCTATTTTCCTTGAGTCTGCCATTACAAATGCTGATTGTGTTCAAAATTGGGTCAAGACCAAAGTCACGATGGCAAAACATAGAGTTACAAGGATCAGACTAAGTGTTACGCTTTAAATCAAACAAGAAATAATCACAGACCTAAACTTGAAGGCTTGATTAGGACATCCAGCACATCATAGAAGGGCAGGGCCTTCATCTGCACATCAGGGTGGACGGGGGGGATGAGAGGTGCTGGCTGCTGGAGATTCATGCTTGTTTTGGTGTCACACCACACGGCGGTTTCACCAGTCAACACGCTGACGTCTGCTTTACAGGACTGGCTCCTGCCAACAGAGATGTCAGAGGACATTATAGTTAACTTCTATCAGAAGAGAAAAACGTAAAAAAAAAAAAAAAAAAGAAAAGTTTTTGACAAGTTACATATGTGTCAGTGAATTTGCATACAGACACACTGCAGTGTTTAGAAGGGAATCGGAATCTGTACGCTTTGTTTCTTCACTGTGCACGGCCTAACAATAAATAAGATTAAGTGCAATAATGGCCTATCCTACATTTAAAGCTAACCTACACATGGCGACTATGATTCTGTTAAGTTCACCGTTACAATATGAAAGGGAAAAGAGGGAGAGAGGGGGAGCAAAGGCGAGATACAGACTTCATGTCTTTGATGGAGGCTTATTTGCAGCTTGTTTAGGTGCTAGTCAACAATGAAGAACACATTTGGAACTATTTACTTATATATTTTTATTTAATTTAAACCTTCCCAACTTCGTGCATTGTGGTAGCACAATATCTTTTTTTTCATTGTGACAGAAACCTCTAAGCCTGCAACATTACATCATTACTTGTTTGGCTTTTTGATAGTATGGTAATGTGTGTACTCATTCTCTTTCTTCATATTCATATCTTTGACTCAAATCCCTAGCTGTACACTTTAAATCGGCATGATGTAAAGTCAACTTAGATTAATAATAATAATGATACATTTTTCTGATTCGATTTATCTCTTTATGTTTAAGGTGGAGGGCAGAAATGTAAAAAAGCTTTGTATGTGCATTGTAGCTTCCTTTCTGCCTTAAGGGCACTTTAATTGTTATTTTAACATGTCATATTGACACATTGTGATGAACTACATTACTGCTGGCTTTGTTATATTGTTTATTAGAATGTTTTACTTTTTTAGTATATCTATTTAGGCGGATTTCGAGAAATTACTAGGCTAGAAAACATCAAACCAATCTCACAACATGCTTATTAAGCTTTGTACGGCTTAGTAAAATTCACCCAGTTGCGTGTTTGTAAAGTGCACATTAAGAAGTACTGTCTACAAAAAGCAATACAGTAATACAACATACACAGCAATTTATTAAACCGAGTTAGATAAACTTTAGATAGTAACGCACCCTAGCGTTAACTTTGGGCTTTGGGTGGATCATTTGGATATTAACCTGTCTGTATATCATCGATTTTATACAGAAATCATAAATATTACAATAAGGTTACTTGACAGCTTTAAACACCTTCGCACTTAGATAATGACCGGATAACACAAATAAAACCCAATTGTGCTTTCAGCTGTGATAGTTGCAGCGAACTAACAAGGGGCTGATTACCGACTGGCTGGTCATAAATCGTTAGCATTAATGCTAACCACCGAAACACAAACGATCTGATGTGAAAATGCACATTCGTGCCTGGCGGTGGCCTGTCGTCTAGGCCCATCAACTTCACGTATCTATCTCGATCTGTTTATTCGTTACAAGTTACCGTTACATGATAAAATACTAACAGAAGTAATCTGTGTTTTTCTTTTGCTTACCCGAAACGCTTCCTTCTCCGCCATCTTGTTGTTCCGGTCATCCCGCCCAGCGTGACTACTTCCAGGTGACGTCACGGCTGAGCAGAGGGCCCCTGTGTTTTGAAGAGCCACTGCTTGTGCCACACAGTGGTGGAAAAAGTATTAAGAGGCTAAAAAGCTGCCACGCGGTAAAATACTCCATTACAAGTATGACAGAAATTATCTGAAAAGTATCTAGTAACTATAGGCTAGCTGTCAGACAAATGTAGATGAGTGAAAACTCATCTCTCTGATGTGTAGTGGAAGGAGGCTCAGAAGTTGCATTAAATGGAAATACAAGCACCTCTACTTAGTTACATTCCAACATTAGCACCACCAACAACAATAAAGGGCCATAACTTTGTCTTCACTTGGTGAGGCAAATTTTGTTGCAAAACTGTTTACAAGGCACAACTTCCACTCTTTTCTTCCCCTAAGGCCCAGTTTTAGGCCTACTTCTCTGAAATATTAAAAAAAAAAAACATGCCTGGGGTTTAACTGTCTCATATTTAACATACTTTTGACATGCAGTTGTTGTAATAATATCTGAGTTTGTGAAGATTCTTCTCAGTCATCCAGGTCATGATATTCATAGAAATACCATGGCCTGGATGATAAAATAGCATATTTTAAAGCAGGACCTTGTTGCATCAAAATCATGCAAAACACAATATGAAGCACAATTAGGTTATTCTGTTTTCTTTAACAAAAACAGTGAAACCCTGATATTTGGAATGAGCCTTTTGTTTTTTTTACTATTGCCTTCACATACTACAAGCACTAAACATATTGACCTGTGAGTGATGAAATATGATTTATAGCTAAATGACAGTGGACATGGTTTACATATAAATGTGTGATGAAACAGCCATTAAAAAGTGGAAAGATCACATACTACTTCTCCCTAAATGGAAAAGACAGAATCTGTGATGCAAGATGATTTACAAGGATACAAGGTGATTATTTATCATTTAGCAATTAGCTGGTAAAATGAGAGTTGTTGTAGTTTGTTGTAGTTCCCCCTCTGACTGAATGGTTGATTGATTGGTTAATTGATTGGTAAAAGATTAATAAAAAATATAGAACAAATTAATTAATAAGGTGGAGTGCTAAGTATGAGCTGAGCAGTCTTACAGCCTGAGAGAGGAAGCTGGTCTTCAGTCTGTTGGTGCGCTAGGGGATACTTCTGTGTCTCTTGCCTGATAGTAGCAGGGTGAACAGGCTGTAGGGAACAAGAAGTTTCCTTCTGAAAAAGTCCACTCTGTGTATTTGTGCGTTCATGAGCCCATGGAGATGTGCTGTTCAATTCAGAAACCATAGCAAAACAGTGCACATTTTCAGATTGAAAGTGCCCCTGGATTTCTGAGTTCACGTTATGTTCATGAACTCTATGTTGTAAGTTCATGAGTTCCATTTGAATGCAGATTTTTGTGTACTGGTAGTTTCAAGTTCCATATCACACACTTCACTAATCATTACACAACTTCACCGCAACTTTCCTGCAATTTTGACCAATCACTGTAGCTTGCCATGAATTCCACCAACCATAGAAGCAGCATGCAAATGTCGTACATGTTGGTTTTTGTATTTTTACATTTTTTATCTTGTGACAGGTACTAAACAAACACAAGGTTTGTCATTGTTATCAATTCTTTATTTTACAATTTTGTACTGTTTTGACAGAGTTAAAAGCTAAATAAAAAAAGATGTTCCTTCTTTGCTAAATATCTCCTAGGTGCACTTCTGCATTTAGAAATAAGGAATATTTTGTTAGAATGTTTCTAATCCTGAGCTTTTTTGCTAATATTATTGAAAACATCAGAACAAAGAGTGATTTTATTCTCACTGAAACAAGTTGATTTTTTAATTATATACCAAAAAAAACACTTTTTTTGTGGCAATTTTCAGTTGGTCCCGCAAATTCATTGCAAAAAAAACAAAAACAAAACAAACAAACAAACAAACAAAACAAAAAAACGTAAAAACATTGCATCACAATTTTTTTTTTGTAAAGAACAGTTTCTGTGAAATCAGGTACGGAAAAAATACCCCCCCCCCAAAAAAAATCTGCAAAATCCTGGAGGGACTGATTAAACCATTATCAAAGTCATTCAATAAAAGAGGTTTCTGTTTCTACAAATCTTCAGCCAGTTCCTGCTCTGTGCTGGTCAGTGGTCACTGTCACCACTACACACCTGCATCTGCTGCTTTCTGTCCATATGTCCTAGTTTTCATTAGTCCACTTGTAATCAGATCACCTTATTGGCTACAAAAATGCAGATGAAAGGTTTAAATATTAATTAAAATTGTCCTCAGTACTCAATTATTATTTTAAAAGTAACTTAGTATATTAAACAGTGAAATACAGAGCGAGTGAATGTACAGACTTGAAAATACACTCATAAAAGTACAAGTTCCCAAAAAACAATTTAGTTACAGTAACTTGAGTATTTGTAATAATTTACTTCCACCCCTGGTCACCACAGAGCTTTTACTAAGAATAGAGTTTGGGCATGCAGCAACAATACTAGGGACACAATATGTTGGAAAATACTGTTCAAATACCTTTTTGGTTGGCTGGCCAAACTTACTTCTGCAGCTTGATTGCACTACATGAATAATACAATAAAATCATTTTTTGTTGTGTTCTAAATTACCAGAATACATTTTTGGACTTTTACTTAAAGGCTTTGAATTAATACAGGCTTTAGCTATGTGTTTAAGTTAGCAAATCACACAGCAGAATAGACTATAATATAAATTCCTGATTTAAGTGTGCTTTAGCCTGTCTGACATCTAGGATACTTAAGTAACACCTAACTAGCCTGAGAGTTGGCCAAGAGTTAGCCAAGGGTCAACCCGTTTTAAAACAGGAGAACTATTTTTCTATTTGATCGGGGGGGTCTGGAAGCACCAGACATAAGATAGAAAATTAGGCATATCTAATGAAAAGGCTGGTAGCTCTTCCCCAGCCCAAGGACCAGAACCATATTCGCCGCGCTGTGTATTCTGGGAACACACAGTAGTTTCAAGATGGCGGCGAGCAGGAGGCTGGCCAAGGTAAATCTCCCGATCCCGTTATTTCCATAGAATTTGTGATGTGTATAATTTGTAAGCCGCATTGGCGGCTAGTGGCCTCATTGGTTCTTCGACTAAACGCTTCTAAGATAATATTGTGGCGTGAAGAATCATTTAGCGTCTGTTTTAGCTGTAAACTTAATAAAAGCGAGAGGTCACTGCTGGCCACCTAGCTGTCCAAATCTTCCCGTTAGGCAGCAAAGCACCGGCAAATTAGGCCACAGAGTCGAGACTAAATCTGCCGAAGGCGACCAATGAACTCATGATTTCTTCGCTAACAGTGACTTTTAATCAGATATAGGCTGTGTGACCGAGGGAGTGAGTCTAGATATGACCAACATAAGAACCACTGTGGGCAAATTTCCACGGCACAAGGCGTTTGCTAATCATCCAGCTAACCTGCTAGCCTCAGACCACATCGGTAGCTGCGTTTCAGCTAGCTTAGCTAGCTTAACTAGCTAGTGAGCGAGCGGAGGAGCCCCAGACTGGAGTGTGCTGTCCCGGCCCGGTGTTCGTTGCAGACTCAAACGCCTCCACCGAACAGCTCCTCAGCCGTCTGTTCTCGTTTTTACTTAATTTGTAATTGTTTTTTTTTTTAGAGGGGAAGGGGTCTGGGCCACCTGATGTTGATGTGGAACGTAACAAACGTAAACAAAAGCACATGTTGGATGTAAAGGAAGTTACTTCATAATCATGATCAAATACACATTGGATAGAAATAACAGTCAAATATAAAGTGGAAACGTGTGAGACTGCCATGAAGTGTAATTCTAACCTTAGGGCTGGTGTTAGACCATTGCAGTGGTATCTATGTAAGCACTGTTGGCATAATTCATTTGACCAACTGTTAGCAATAACACTCTTTTACGTATAATTGCTTACAAAAAGAGAATCTTGTTGGGACAAATGTGCAGCAAACCAGGGTCAAGATGTACAATTATCGAATGACGTTGACCTTTGGTGTTTTTGATGTTGCTTAGGTGTATGACTTGTGTTTGCTCACTGTATTCTTACTCTGGATGTGTATCACTGATGCCGACGGCCCTCGCGACACATAGTGAGCCTACACTAAGTATTAATTAACCTCTCACCTGAGGCTATGTGTTTGTGGTTGATTTGTTGGTATTTCCTACTGCCGACTGTTTTCACGATGTTTAATTATTTTCATTTATAGTATTTAGTTTTAATTCTACCAACAGCATTTTGGAATTGCTTACTATTTTTTATACAGTTGTTGTTTATATTCTATCAAAAATAATCACAATATGATTTTCTCTTTTTTGTATATCCATATGCCTTTGACCAAGTCTAGCGAGTTTTGAAGCAGAAGTAACTTAGTAGAAGAGGAATTCCTTTTCAGTGGTTACTGTTTGCAGTTTGTCGTCGGAAAATGCTAGTTTTCAGTAGCAGACAAATCGTTCTGGCGGCTATAGGGAATAAACACAAGCTCCTTTTTGTTGTAATGTCGGGAAATAAAATCACTGCAAGTTAAATTATGGCCCAGCATCAGCCGGAGTCTCTGGCTGTAACATACACATTTTATATTACCAAGTTAAATGTGCATTGCTTATTTTATACATCTCTTATTATGTCTTTTATGTCTGTGGCTAATTTTTGGACTCATAGAGGCAGCTTAGTGTGTTATTTGAGGGTGGGGATAAACCTAATGTAAATGAACAGCTAACGTTTTTCTTCCTGTTTTGTGAAAGCAACATTTAGCTAAGTAGTAACGGTGTTATCTGTTTGCATTTGATTAAAGATAGGTTTTATGTCTCTCCTGTAGTCCCCTGTTCCCTTATTCCAGCCAAATGACCTCACTGCTAGACTAGCCAGTGATGGTAGACTGTGAGCTACATAAGTATATTGTTGTGAAACAAATTCAGTTTTCTTGTCTGAAACATAAAAAGCAGAAAAAAAGATGCATAAACACTCACAAGTATACAACATTTATTATGTGGTGATGAATATACCAAAGCGTACTTGTCTTATATTTTTAGCCTTTGAACTCTTAAAATTGTCCACTACAGTCACAAGCTGCCATTCACAGAATGAGGAAGCTTTTATGTGAAAGTAAAAGTCATGAGAAATGTTACTGCTGTTAGCCCATAAAATGTGGTAGGCTATTGATTAACTAGGCTTCTTGTGATTTTGCATAATTGCATTGCAGAAAATGTTGCAGTCATAAGTCATTGTTTTGAAGCGTTAGAGGAAGCAACCTTTCTCATGACTTTCTCTTGACTGTCAAATACTTTCTTGTGGAAGCATTGAGACTTCAGCTATAAAAATGAAAACAAAATGTTGTGTGGTGATCCGTCACTGCTTAGAAACACAAATTAATATAGCAAAGTTTCCCATGTGTTTATCGATTTAGTCTGTTGTAGTTATAACACAGAATGTGGCACTGTCCAGTCAGAGCTCAGTAAAACTCATTTTCATAATATAATTCAGCTGAAAGTCAAGAAACCCTATAGATTTTTCACAATGCTGGTGAAATCATATTTGGTGACCCTGTTGTATGTTCTCCTTAATGATTATACACACTATAAAAGGTAACTAATTAACTACAAGATAAATGAAGTGTAGGATTGGGCATTGTATGAATGTTGATTCAGTTTATCTATTTCAACTCTTATTGAATGTGTTTTAGATTTTTGTGGATATATTCAACAGAAAACAACGAACTTTATTTCATGCAGATTTAGGCTGCCCTTGCCACATTGTGCATGCACCCTGACCAACCCAAAAAAGTCACTCGTGCAGCAAAAATGATGGGAACCATCGTCAGCTTCCTACTTGTGAGCAAAATTGTTGCAAGGCAAGCTGGAGTTAGCACTATCAGTAATTGAACCAGGCATCTCTGGGGTGATTGCCATGGAGAAATAAAATGCAACCAGTCACTGAAAATATGCATTTTTTAATGTGTGAATTCTTGGACACATTTAGATATAAAAAAAATAACTAGCTTTGTAAATTACCTAAAAAACATTAGGCAGTACCACGGCCTCTGTGGCCCAGCAGATGGCGGTCTGAGGCCCATCAGTGGTTGTCTTAGATATTGGATATCGTTATATGGTGATATGAAATAAGTGTTCTCTTGTCCTGGTTACAACAGCCCCATTACAGTAAAGTGATGTCATTTTGTGAACTTACTAGACTGTTGTAGCTGTTTTATTATTTGCCTTCACCCACTTAGTTATTATAACCACATTACTGGTGTGTGGTCTGTGTTAATAAATTGTGAAAGAAAACAATAGTCAACCCTACAATATTGTTGCAATATCTATAAATACTAATATCAAAGTATTTGGTCAAAAATACAATGACATTTTATTTTGTTCATACTGCCTGCCCTGAAATGTCCCCATCTACTAAATGGAAATGATCACAAGCAGCATTTGTACTAAAGCCTAGTTCTTGAGTTAATCTGTCCATCACATGCTTAGGATACTGCCTCCTGTCTTGACATCCTTCACTTCTGTAACATACATTGTGTGTCTGCTGGTTTTCTCAGGAACTTGACGAGATTCGCAGGTCTGGAATGAAAAACTTCAGAAACATTCAAGTTGAGGAATCAAACCTATTGTCATGGCAAGGGCTCATTGTTCCTGTAAGTATGTGTTCCTTGTGTTACTGCTTTCTCAGTTGTTGGCCCTCAGATTCCTTAACAAACCTCCTCTGCTCACATCCAGGACAACCCTCCTTATGACAAAGGTGCATTCAGGATTGAAATCATATTCCC
>JAJHUR010089285.1:7076-25485 GCA_027495735.1 Lutjanus campechanus | reverse complement strand
TTAAAATGTCAGAAAATGATGTCCTCAACTGTCTTATTTTGTCCACAGCACAAAGATATTCACTTAACTGTCATAGAGGAGCAAAGAAACCAAAAAATATTTACATCGAAGAAGCTGGAATCAGAGATAGTTTTACTTAAAAATTTGTGTGTGTTTAGATTTTCTCTCTTACAGCGTTTACAAGTAAATCAGAATGAATATGTAAAAGTCATGTGTTTGCTACATTTTTACATTTGATTGACTAAATTAAATATTTCTATATGAGGTGTGGGGATGTTATGAGAAGGCAGCAAGTCACATCATCATCTACACACCTGTCATAATATGCTGATCAGTCAGATTTTCACCAGTTGTTTTACAAACTACTTTTCTGTTCTAGTGAAAACTGAACTCGCAGGTAGTCTGGCTTCGGCAGGTTAATGCTAATGTAGTATTGGTTAAGATGTACACCCAGAGGAAACCTTAAGAGAAACTTACTTGTATGAAGAACAGCATGCCGACGGCAATAGTGGTGCCCAGTGCCAAGCCTAAGGCAAAGAGTGTGGCAGCAAAGGCGGGCACACTGAAGGGCATGAGGGGCTGGAACTGACGGACAGCACTCATGTCAATCTTCACAGTGCTCCAGCCAAATGATATCTGCAGTAAGGGGAAAAGAAAACAGATTAAAATGAGTGGCAATTAATAAAACAATAAATTTGATAAGCTGAAAAATAAATTTGATGACAATAGGTCATCAAAAGCACAGTGTAATGGGGTAAGATGACTACTGACCCTCTCATACAACTGTGTGTACATGGTCATAATGAAGATGATGGCAGCGTGTGAGCAGCCCAGTGGAGCCAGCAGCAGGAAGCTGGTGAAGTAGGCGTGGTTCAGGTGGCCGCAGCAGTTGTTGATCCAAGGGCAGTGGTGGTCCATCTTCATCACGCACCTGGGGGAGGGGAGGCAGAGGAGGAGAGGAGTGCTGGGGGAACTGACTGGTTGTTTGGGAGGACATAGAGTGACAAGTTCATCAGCAAGTCACACTGAATCTTTATTTTCCAAGAAAATAGATTAACATCACAGGCGTATGATGTTAATCTATTTCATATCACATAAAAATACTCAGCAAAAATATAAATGCAACACTTTTGCTTTTGCTCCCACTTTTCAAGAGTTGGAGTAAAACAAAAATATCTAAGACCTCTTCTTCAGCTTATGCTTATTAGCTGACCCTAATATTTTACCCCTCTTGCCCAAACCAACAGGGGAAAAAAATTCTAGCCCTATATCAAATAGCCATAGTTCAGTGTCTGATAAATGTTGATTTTTGAGATAAAACTGCACATTTTAGATTGGCCTTTTATCCTGACCAGTCAAAAACACACCTCTGAAATAATCACGCTGTTTAATCAGCATCTCTGTATGTCACACCTGTCAGGTGGATGGACTATCTTGACAAAGGAGAAGTGCTCACTAACATGGATTTGGAGAAATAAACCTTTGTGTGTGCACAGAGGAAGTCTTAGACCTTTTACTTAAACTCATGAAAGATGGGAGCAAAAACAAAAGTGTTGCGTTTATATTTTTGTTGTATGTACATTATGTGATGCAGCACTTCAGAGGCTGCACAGAGACCTCACAGCACTGCTTGGGTGGAAAGAACACGTATGAACCACGTACACGCGGTATCAATACTCTGGTACCAGGTGCATTTTACTCTGCGACAGTAAGTTGACACACACATCTGCAGTGCCTACATAGTCCAGCCTTCTCTCACTTATCCACAGTGCTGTCTTCTTCTCATGACTCGCATCATTAGTCTCATTTGCTATGTTGTCATGTTATAGCCTTGTTCTATCTATCTTTAAATAAAAATCTTAAATTTTATACACTCAATGTTGAGTCAACTTTCTTCCTGGTGGTATAAAAAACAGGCGGACTAGGAGGCTGTTGAATTACACGTTCACTACTGTTTATGTTGAATTCTGTACTTATTCCACATATTTCTAAGCTATGTTCAAGCAGAGTTGGAGAGAAACGAGAGGACACTTTCAGCAGTGCTGACACAGAGTTGTGTTGTAGATACACAGACAGGCAGGAAGGGAGAAATCTCTCTTAATATCATCATCACACAAGGCAATCCTTTTAACTTATCTATTGCAGAAGCGATGCCCTGTTTATCCAGGAACACAAAAAAGCTTCATGTTATAAATCCACGAGGTTAGTTGATTGTACAGCATGCTGTATAAAATCACTTGGTTCAGTGTAAAAACATGAAGGCGGTGTAGAGGCGAGCCTTTGTTGCGGCATTATATTGTAGAATCTCTGTGTTAAAAGGACTACAGACCACAGCAGTGTCCACACAACCTCCTCTCACTTACTCACAGTGCTGCTTTCTTTTCATCACTAATCTCATTTGCTCCGGTTGAATATTCGTTATGTTAAAGCCTTGTTATATTTATTTTAATAAAAATCTAACATTGTATTCCACTGTTGTGTATATATTTTCCCGTATTGCATCAACGTTTCATGGTACAATATTGTGACAACACTATTTTTAAGTTATAGTAGCTCCCTGTGCTCTTTTATTTCCTTCAGATCACAAGCCAGTCTCCCACAGGTGAGACAGTAATAAATGTTCCTACCTGTTACACTTGCGACAATGGTGAGATCGGGGGGCCTTGTACCCTTGGCACACCCTGCAGTACTGTAGGTACTGCATATCCTGTTGATTCTCCTGTTTAAAGACAAACAAATAAGTCAAATGTCTGATGCAACATTTGTTCTATGATTAAATAGTTTCACTCTGTAGACATGGCCCCAAGTTGATTCTTTAAACACCAGTAAGAAATGTCAAAAGCCTTTATCCTAACTGAGGATTCTTACTGGTTTCCAGCCGAGAGGGATGTATCCAGGTCCAACAAACATGGCGTTGAAGTAGTTGTAGAGGATGAGGACAGTCCAGTTGATGAGCATGAGGAAGTTAATGCTGCCTCCTGTAGTGTCGAGCGGCCAGTACCAGATAATGGAGTCCAGAACTGCCATGGTGGAGCATATAGCAATGACAGACAGGGCTATGACTGGACCCCAGTGGCACAATCTCCGAACCTCATGGAGGTTCTCAAACGTCACAAAGGTTGACAAGAAGTTCATCTTTTCTCCACACAGTTAGTACGAGTATTTTGGCTGTTAAGTTCCTGAAATGTCTTGACCGAACTTCAATGTGTTACTTTTTTCCTCTGCTATCTCGCAAAGTCAGCGGTGCAGACGACGCACATATTTTTTCTCGTCCTCTGAGTACCCAGCAACTGGCCTGGTCTTGGGTCACTGGGTCTCTCTGTGTCCCATTGTTCCTTGCACCGGCAAAGAGCAGCATCCTCTCCCGCCAATCTTCGGAGCACACTATCGTTGGTACAGATTCAAATTCCCCATCTAAGAGACAGAGAGAGAGAATGCTTAATATCATTTTTAAGTAAGCTATGTTACTATGACAACTTTTGACTATGTCAGCTGTCAAACTACTATAATTACAAATGGTTTATTATCCCTACATATCAATAGATCAAAATGTTTGACAGATAAATCTTAGTGAACTTGAGCCTTCTCTGTGTGCAAATGTATACACACGAATGGATGTAAATACACCACATTTGATGCATTCTATACGCACTTTGTTGACAGTTTATTACAGGGATGTATGATATGGAATATTTTTTTCAGTTTGACATTTTAAATTTTAAAAGCAAGTTTTATAACCTGTAGTTCTGGCACACCTGAGGGTAAGAAAGGCTTAGATGCAGTGAACAAAGATGGATGATTTAATATTCCATAGCTCTGACTTCACCAGATCTTACGGACTTTTTTTCTAATTAAAAACATCAAAAAACCTATCAAATATAATTTGGCTTGTCTAGAGCATTTTTGTCTAAGAATTCAAAAATGCTTTGACATAATCTGTAGGGTTGTTCTGATACTGATACCAATATGGGAAAAGGCCTCTGGCACTGTCCTCACTTATGGCCTTCATTCTCTGTATGTATTTGTTCATGTTTTACAAAGGAGTTAACCTGATCCAGGCCATACACAATGACAGCAATCATATCACATTCATGCAGGGTTAGTGGTATACAGCTGTCAAACATTAGACTATAAATATACATTTTTTAACACAATGGTTTTGGATCAGTACCTGGTATCAGCCAATATGCAAAATTCAGGTATTGGAATCAGTATTGGGAAGGAAAAAATGATTTAGTAACATCTCTAACAATATGTCAAATCACATAAGAGCTGCAAAAATTAGTTGATTAATTGATTAGTTGATCAAAAGACAATAAGTTTGACAACTATATAAATAATTAATCACTTCAGTCATTTAAAAAAAAAGTAAAATATTTGCTGCTATTCTTCGTTATTTATTATAGTACATTATGATGATAATGTTCAAACATGAAAATAACTGGCAGATTAATCAATAATGAAAATAAGTGTTAATTAATTAAATGTAATCGACTATACATTTGCTACTATCAGCCCCAATATTTATTGTGCATCCCTAGTTTATCAAGCACATTATCTATAACAAATGCAGTCCATATAACATGTCTTCACGGGGGCTATGATGTTCAGTTTTTGTTGGTGTTGATTCAACTCTGTGGTCATTCTGGAGGCTATAGTTCATGATGCTGAAGCGATTGATGTCTAACTTCATTGACATAGATGAGGTGAACATAGTCAGAATGCACGCTATATTTCTTCCTTCTCTTATTTCTAGTGTAATATTTTCCCCACTTTTTTGATTTTTATAACTGTCACATCATGATCAGCACTGCCATATTACAAAATTGTTGATAAGGAACTTTCAGAATTAATGAAGTTTAACAAGTAGCTTAATAGCTCATAGCTTTAAAGCAAGCATACAAGGCCAGAGAAACTTATAAATCCACCAGAGTGAACAGTGCTGCATTTCTAGACAAGTGAGTCAGTGGATGCAAATAGATACCATTAGCTCAACAGCGACCCAACTAATTAGCTTATGTCACCAGGCTAACTAGCTAATTCGTAAACATTGCATTGAAACATTATGTGTAAGCGTAATTGTTGTCCATCGTGATGAAAAACAGACAAGTGAGAATGTTCTAGTAAAAATGAGAACACTGTGATTCTTGATAAGTGTATATTCATTTACCAACAAAAAAGAAAGATTCGGTTTAGCACAACAGCTAACGTTACAGCAGTTAGCTAGTGAGCTAGCTTACCCAGCTTGAGAAAACAAACGCTGGCTGGATTACCGCCACAAGGAACAAATGGGATAATATTGCATATTCAAGATATAACAAACGCTTATCAGTACACGCATACATACAGTTTTTATGAATGGAGAAAAAAACTGTCACTTTAAATTACCAACCTGGCCACTTCCTTGGTTTTTTTCTTCAATTTTCTTCTGTGTACAGGGAGGAACCTTCCTCATGGTGTCTCAGAAACTACAACCCTCCACCTGTTGTCGACACTTTTTAATCTAAGCATTTTATCACCCAGTCATCACAGAACTCCAAAAAATGTTTATTTATTAACGTTCGGTAAAAATAAAGTGAGATATATTTTTATCCACTGGGTTCAACCATTTTCACTGTCGGAGAAATAAAAACGAAACGCAGTTCCTCGCCGAGCTTATTATACTGCGACTCAAGGAAGGAACTCCATTCGAGCCTTGTTTTTATTATTCTGAGCTAACTGTCAACCAGAAAGCCACCAGTGTTAAACTCAAACGTCAAAATGTCTTCAGACTTTGAAGCTTACGAGCAGGACTTTGGGACCATTACAGCAGAAATAACGAACAAAATTGGCAGAATTCCCAAACTAAGTGGAGGTAAGAAACAGTTAAATTTATTAGCTTGAACCGCTGAGCTGGAGCTAGCTATCTGTTAGCTGGCATTTCTCAGCTGTGGAGGCTAACTAACGGTAACAGGTGTAGCCTGCAGTTCTATTATGTGTCATTTTTATTAATTCACCATTTTATATTGTGGTAATTTATAGCACTGAATGGTGAAACACAACTCGAGCGTGTTCTTGACTCTTATGTAAAAGGAGACATCACGTATTACTCACTGGGCTGCATGTCAAATGGATTTAGCCAATGTGAGAATGTGTAACACTGTAAAATGTGTAGCAGCTTTGTGTCAAATAGCATCTCTATGTTTTCCTGAAGTTAAGTTATGTATCATTTTCTAGGCTGAATCTAGGCAATGGCAGTGTTAAGATGAGAACAGACGCCACTTGTACCATAGTCGGTAGCTAAATATAATGTGAAATCACAGATATTAATGGAGAAGAAGTGAACTTTAACTGGTATAACTGTGATATCCCATTGTACACCCAACACAGCTTGGTTTTATAGAGTTTCCATGATGAAGACAAAGTGTTGCTTCCATGAATGCAGTGTACAGGGAAACTGGAGTTTGGGAATCACCATGACAACACAGCAGCTGTCTGTGTTTCCTGCACCAAAATGAAACTAACATTCATGACATGATACTCATGACACTGATATGGTAATATAAGACTAGATTTTGGATATTGTGATATTCATTACTATCGTCTTTGATTGGTCTTAAAGGCTGTATTCCAGTAAAGTGATGAAATTTTCTGAACTTACCAGATGGTTATAGCTGTTCAGTTATTTGCCTTTTACCCACTTAGTCATTATATCCACATTATTGATGATTATTTGTCAAAAATCTTATTGTCTTAATATGTTATGAAAGCACCAGTGTCACCCTAAAATATTGTTGCAATGTCAATATCAATATCGACATATTCAGTCAAACATATTGTGATATTTGCCCACTGTCTATATCACCCAGCCCCATGTCAGACTTGTGTGTATTTGGCATGTGGGTTCTTTCAAAACTCCAGAGACATGTAGGTCAGGTGAACTGGTCATGATAAATTGTCCATGGGTGTGAATGAAGTTGTCTGTGTGTTATTTTTGCATACACACAGCCCAATATGTGTAAGAATAGGTTACAACCCCTACAGCTGAAAATTTTTAAGTGTATAATTTGTTAAAAAAAAGAAAAGAAAAGAAAAATGGAAAAGCTGAGCCACTCTTGATAGACGTCACTATAGCGTCTTGATATATGGGACTGAACCAGTGAAGATGTGTAGGTAGTGGTGGTAAACTGGCAGCTGAATAAAGTTATGTGGCTCCTTTTGAGTTGGAAGAAGTCAACTGGCCCACCTTTATCATCAGGACTAAACTCAAAATACTTCCAAACAAGGGAAGAGACTTTTTTTATTATTATTATTTTTTACTAGTTCTCTGATGTAATCCCCACAACTCCCAGTCAACATCTTTCTCACCTCAGCCTGCCTGACAGTATTTAAAATCATACCTTTGAGATTTCTGAATTCCCTGGTATACTGTAATACCTTGATATCTCCCAAGCCTAGTGTATTAAAAAAAATAGAAAGATCGATGTAACATTATCAAACATCTTTCTACTGCCATGTGACCATTCAAGTGTTCAAATAAGACAATATTTGGTGTTTCATTCTAAAACTGTTTTGTTAGATTTGCTTAAACAGATGATTTTTTCTCGTATTTGCCTCATGGATTACACACATGCAGTCAGTGTAGGTTCTGCGGTCACATGGCTGTGCCTCATGTGCAGCATGTTAACATAGTTTTCCAAGGCTCAGAAGCAGCATGTTCACACTTTAAACACAGTATTTTTCTTAGTGGATGTCAGGTATAGGCACAAATGTTTTAGGTTGTAAACTATGCTTTGTTGGACAGTTTATTACCAAAGTACTTTGCAAAAACTATCTTGTATAGTAACTTACTTTAATTTACAACTTTCTGTTAAAGGTGTTAAAGTAATGATTCTAGAGAATGATAGTTGATTGTTTAGTCTCAGTCCTAGTTCGTCATATTACCGACACTCTGGATTGGTGACATGAAGATGGTGGATTATTGAGCCTTTCCCAGATTATGAAATACTGATGCTTTGGGAATGAGACTCAACAATCAACAATCCAGTATGTTACTGACCTTCAATTGGCTAAAGTATGGGGTCATGGAAAAAGCCTGAAAACAGAGCTAGTTTTCTCTCAGACCACTTGTATTATGTTATGCTTAAATGGAACTTTTGCCCAACAAGGCCAAATATACATCCACACACAGTATTAGGACAATACATGGGACAGAAGTGGGGATGACATGCGGCAGAGATTATCAATCTGATTTGAACTTGCATCCTGATGACAGGTGTTGAATCCTACTCAGAATTCCTGTACTTGGCAAATTATAAATAAATTTGTTTGGCACGTTTTTAAGCAAAACACAAGGCATAGTGTGTTAATAATAAATCGGCACAACTGTGTGCAAGTCTTCAATTTTAAGCCAATTTCAAAATTGGCAGCAATAAGCACAGCCCTTTGTTTACGGGGTAAAGATGATGAGATAGATCATACAGTCATGTGGAGCTTTTAATTACAGGCAGGAGCCTAGTGCCACAAGCTTTAATCTGTAACAGAGCAAAAGGCTTTTTTATATAAAGCAGAATTTCTGGTCCATCCATCTATATTCCTTTATATTTAGGCACAGATGAGAAACAAGAGTGTTACAGACAAGCAGGTGATTTTAGTGTAGTAATTACATGATGCAAACTGTGCATAATAAATAACTGTCTCTAGTTAAAGAGTTTCTCTCAGTATGGAGCTGATACACGTGTATTATCCAGCCTGTTATTGTCTGAAAATATTGTTCAGTCATGGGCTATTTTTACCCAGATGCTATATTAAACACATGACTCTTTTTCCTTGCTACATCTAGATGTTACAAACGGATATAGTCCTAATCATCGATGTGCCAGTGTCACAGTTGTGCACAGTAGCCTTTTTGTTCTCATGAGTGTGAGGTCCTGGTCTTATTTACACAGATTAAGCATTTTTTTTTGCAATGCACATAATACCCTATACCAATGCCAATCACATTTGGGAGTGGATATAAAATAGCATTTTTCTAAATATCTACAAAATAAAAACACAAAGTGAGCTGTTCTGTGAGGCATATCTTAATTTAACAGACAGACAGTAGTTCAGCTGGTATTTTGCTGTGCAAAAAATAGGCCTACTGTTTGTTTTAGCATCAACTGCACAAAGCCAAAAAGATATGATAAATATATGCAAGCGCGGATATTATATAATGAACTACTGTGAATGTGATGGTTCTGGCTGCATTGTATTGTCCACAACTAGTTGACAACTGCTACTAGTTTGCTTTCAGTTTTGAATGCTAAAAACTGCTTCCAACCCCTACTTGGAACATTTATCTCTTTCTCTGGACTCAGACTCGCTCATTGGTTTTTCAAAGGGCACTGCCTCTCACAAAACCTCGCCTGACTGAATATTTCTGGTTCGGAATTGGCATCTTTGAAGATTCATGGCAGCCCATTCCACAGTGTAATTCCACATTGCTTCCTCTCGCCATCTGTTGACTGTGTCAGAGTAAGCCCATATGAATATGTACAAAGCCAGGAAACACATTACAACCATAAGTAGTCGTTCAATGTCTTCTGCCAACAACAGAATAGTTTACAGTTGAATTTCAATTCCCTTCCTTCTCATTAAGGTTTTTCTTCTTTCCTTTCTTAAGTCCCTCTGGCTCTTCTTCCTGAAGTGGCTGAATTTTTCCCGCGGTTTGACAGCCCTCTATTTAATACATTAATATAGCTCCAGACAAAGGCCTTTTGTCATTGCTGTTGTTGTATCTCTCTATTTCACATGTGCACAATTGCTGATAATGGCCAGGGCATGTGGAAAAACTGTCCTTGACTGTCTTCATTCATGTAACAATCAAATGAATGCGTGTTTGTATATTTATGTGTAACCATCCCCCAAAACCTGAGGTTCAAGGCATATTTGAATAAGAATACAATGAAATGTTAGGCCTTGTTCCATGCAACGTGATTTTTTTTCCACCTTTGAGTGTTTATGGCAAGAGATTGCCTGTCAATCATTGCAACTCAGATTTGGAGCCTTTTTTTCAAGTAAAAAAAACATTTGCCGAGCCCTGCTTCTTCTTTATTTTCCTTACTGTTGTGTACAAAACTCCTCATCCGTCTGTCAGCAGGTTGTAGTCTTGGTAAATATCCATACATATTTCACATCCCTCCAACTCAGGCCTGAGTTTGAGCAAGAGAGAACCGTCTCACCTTTCAGTGGATCGCCTCTGGCTGTTTACTGTGTAGGTTGTGGGGTTGGACACAGGTTTTAAAAATGAATTTTAGGACTGGCAAAAGGTAATGTTGGCCCTTGGTACCTGGGAAATGAAGATCTTGGTTTAGGTTTTGGTATGATATTGCAATCCCACAACTGATAGTTGGCAACTGATTGCTGACTTTGCATTTCAGTTATTAAAGATACTGTTCATTTATCAAGCTAAAGTGTAAGAGCCATATTTTCTTGATATTGATTAAAAAATAAAGCAGCTACAAGGGACTTTCATATGTTGTTGATTTCGGAGGCCCCTGTGGACAAAACAGGTAGTGTTTCCACTGTAATAAGCACACTTCATATTTTGTTGATTTCGGAGGCCCCTGTGGGCCTGCTTCTTTTTCACAGAGACGCTGACCTGTTGGCAGGCATTAAGAATATGTGGCCAATCTTCTTGTGCATGGTGTCGATACATTTTGTAGGTCATATAGCGGCATCAGTAATAAATTGAGACTGTGTCATAACCGGTTAAAATCTCCTTTTAGTATCTTAAAATTTAATTTCAATAAATGATTATTGAATATATCGTAAACAGTGTTCACTTAAAAGAGAAATATTTGAATAGGTCACTGTTAAAATTTTCTAAATGACATTTTTTGTTTGTTTGTAAGAGAGAAAATTGAGACTGGTCTGTCTGCCTTGGATCACCTCTTTTCTTTATTTCTTTTTTCAAAACTCTTTTAGATTACATCTTTTCTACTCATATAGTCGAACACTGACATGCTGATATCAGAGAGTCGTCTCAAAAAGATGCCAAACCGGATTTACTATGATTGGCTGTCTTTTCCACCGATGTGAAGTGCTTCCTATAATTTCTTTTTCTGTTCATCATCATTATCTGAATCTGCTGAAATGTTATTGTTTTGTTTTGGCAGACAGTAGTCACTTCTTAGGGTATAATGTCTTCTAAGATTTGTAGTTTTCAGTATGCTTAAAACAGTGTTCTGCTTCAGTTTGCCAGACTTCGTGGGCACTTGCAAAAGGAGGGCTTAGCGGAGAAATCCATCCATCTATACTATTAGTGCATGAGGCTGATTTAAGACTGATATAGGTTTTCTTATCAATTTTATTTTATCAAGTTATAATTTTATATGATTGTCTTCTTCTTTTTTATGTTTCTCTCGCACATGCATAGTGCTAAAATGATGTGTGCCAATAGGTCTGGCATTGCAAGGATTTATGAGTTGTGATGATTTGGGCCTGAAAGTAGTGACTGTGTTCATGACTAATACTGCTTCTGGGTTAAATGTAGGCACAGATGTTGCTACATATCTGAGTCTTGACTTAGGAGGACTTAAGAGATTTAGAAGCCAGAGTCCTGTCAAAACATAATTTTGACATGTCACAGTAGGAAAAGCATATGTGTAAATAATAAAATAAATTATGTCTGGTTTCCGCTTTGCTTTGCTTTGATTCGAGGGCCCCAGTATTGTGCAAGACACAAGGAACTATTATTAAAAACACAGTATATATAGCAGATGCAGGCAGTTTTCTTTTGAGTGTGCTGTTGATAGAAACTATTCTCTCACAATGCAATGAAACATAGGAAAAGGAGGAGCTGCACAGCCAGAAATAGTTACATGTATTAAATGTTAAGACAGACACTTTGCTTTGTCTTTGCAAGGTTTAATTAGCAGTGACATCCCAGAGTCGCAGTTTGATTGATGTCTATTGTTAAACATATTAAAACATCATTGTAGTGTAAAATGGTGGTAATATGTAGATTTTTTTCTTTTTGTATGCAAACTGTTAAACTGTTTTACTAAGCCAATCGGTGCGTAGTATATACTTCATAGAATTATTATATAGTGTGAATTTGGTACAGAGACATGCAACGACTTACTGGGACACTTGACTAAGACTGAGCCTACAGGCTGGATGGTATGGTTTATAAATAACACCTCTATTTTTAGGCTATTCTGCAATATATGGTTTAACATTTAACTGTACATTCTACAATATTGCAGGGAAAGTGATTGGTGTGCTCACAAAATATTAACACGACAAGATTTTTGATAAATGATCAATAATTTTGGATATAATGACTGATGAAGTGAACGACTAAGTGGATAAAGGGACACAATAGAAGAGCCAGAACAGTCTGGTGAGTTCAGAAAATTATATCACTTTACTGTAATGCAGCTTTTAAAACTTATTTTGTCTAACGCAGCCGTAAAAAAACAAACAATTTAAATTCACAAAAATAGAAAAAAGCAAGCAAATTCAAACATTTAAGAGTCAATAATCTGTTTGATATTTTTTCTTGATATAATGATGAATGACTTAATAACTATTGGGGCTGCACAAAATGGTAAAAAAAAAATAATGCTGTGATTTTATTTATTTATTTTTTTTACAGATAATGTGATTGCAATATGATTCAAGTAGGAATAATCATTTCTTCACCACAATTTTCATGTTCGTTGAAAAAAAAATCAATGATGATGTGCCATTTGTTGTGGTTTGTCCTAAACACACATTTTTTCTTACATCTGGAGAACAAAAGTTGAAGGCCAGAGTATCTCTGCAGCACTACAGTACTTCATTATAAAGCTGTTTTGTCTCACATTTATCCTTTATCAAAAAAGTGCAGCTTCTGTGATTTAATGTTGTACTTGGCCTTATAACAATTTTTCATAATATTTTGATTAATAGTGCAGCCCTAGTAAATAAAACTAAATTTTTCTCTTGATTTTCAAAGTTTTGGTCAATTGCCTTTCCATTTAAAAAAAAAATCTGTCTCAAAATGTGTTCAGAATGCTTGTTTCATGGCTCCTGTTCATGGCAAAGAGCTAATTTCAGAACAAACACCAGTTTTTACATGTAGAGAAATTAAGTGGCAATGCTGCTGCCTTAAATAACGATGGGACGTACTGTGGTTTACACGCTTCTCTGGAACTCTCACAAGTCGTAATGAGTTTCAATGGGTAATGTGGAAGAGCAGCCACGGGGTGAGGTGCAGAACGGTGCGTTAGTCATTGTGAGTGGGACTCATACTTCTGGCAAGTGAGCAAAGCTGACACCTCCCTTCCCTTTGAGTTGGCACGAGGTGTCTCACCGCTCCTCAACAGAAACCAACAAAGGCCTCATAGACGCCAATAACTAAGAGACATCAAATGTTGGCTCGTCGTGTAGAGAGAATGTGTAAATATATCTTCAAATGTGTCCTCGTGTGTTGTTTTCTCCCAGTCTCTTTCTTTCTCTCTCCCCCTCTCTTCCCCCGTTGCGGGGGAGTTAGGTTGTTGTCATGAAGCGCTGTTCCTCTGTCGGCTGATCAATATGTTGCTGTTTTTTTCCCTTTCAGAGGAGAAGACACAGCTGGTTCTAAATGTCGACAAACAGCTTGAAGAAGTCAGAGAGTTGGTATGTCTTTGATCAGTAATTTTCTCCTCTTCCCATTTCCTAAATAATGAATTTGTGCAAAGAGGGAGGGGACAATTTTCACTGGCACCAGACAACAGCACCTGTATTATCCTGGTGGTGACATGACATGCAGACACGCACGTGGCGGAAAGGAGGCTTCCTCCTCGCATGATTACTTTCCAGTAATCTGCTTTTAAGTGACACCCCTATGACACATTTCAAGCCATTATCTTGAGGTGGGAGTCTTCATGTTGCTGTTTAAAAATGAGCAAAGTCACCTGACAGAGACAAATTGTTGTTGCAGTTGTCTTGTTATGTCACAGTGATTAGTTTCCTCCAAATCCGCCACACGGAGACCTGTCTAGCCATGCATCAAATGTACTTTTACTTCATTCACTGTGACATTGTTGGGCCTGTGCATGTCGCTGCAATGAAGGGGCCCTCATATTTGATTGTGCATTTATTTACAGAACAGCCTTCGTCTGTCACAACTTTTATCAAAGCTGAGTGACGTGAGCGGGAGGCTTTTTCTTTTTACAATCAACATTGGAACATATTAAAGTTAATGCCGCTGAAGTTACTCATTTTGGAAAGTTTCACACAATTTCTATCTTGAGCAGCTTTTTGTCATAGGTAATAACCTTTTTTTTTAAACTTAGCAATACAGCATATACAGAAATGCGTAGATGTTAAAAGAAATATGATCATTAGAGGATATGGAGGCCCTATGTTTTTAGTATTTGTTCAAGAGTGCTGTAGAAGTGTTGAAATACCTCACCATTATGGTGTAAATTTAGATCATAATGAACTCTAAACTCTATTCAATTTTTCTTTCTTTAAGTGTTAGCCGGGAAAACTATTTGAAATGTTTGTTGAGTTAACTGGATTTACTGCGGGTTTTAGCTGGAGCAGATGGACCTGGAGGTGCGGGAGATCCCCATCCAGAGCCGAGCCATGTACAACAGCCGACTGAAGAGCTACAAGCAGGAGATGGAGAAGCTCGAGAAGGACTTTGTAAGTACTTAAACTACCTCTTAAAGAAAGGAAACTGTAATATGTTTACTGTAATTTATCATGAAATGACCATATATCCTCTGAGATTAAGGAAGCATGCTAAATTTAAATACTCACTTCTCAGTGCAGCATCTGCTATGTCCTCCTTTGAAATTTACGAATAACTGTTTTAGTTTGCACGTTACACATTAGTTAGAGTTCAAATTAATGCACAATGTTCACCAAATGAATTTGAGTCTGTTTATGAGCTGTGAGAAATGATTAATATTCTTTTACAAGGAATAGATATTTGTAATTGTTAAATTGAGCAATAATGGAGTCTGGCAGGCAGCGAGGCAGGCAGGCAGTCACTGGACTCAAACTCCAGAGTGTTTATTTTCAGAGCAGTGGGCTTTTGTTTTCAGGATAATGGGCTGAACTTTGCATCAACAGACAGCTGACAGTTATAAACAGCTGGTCGACTTACGGTGTAGTACTCATCATCACCTGCTATTGTGAAATTACAATGCTGCACGCGTCTTTCGATCCTGCAGTGTGTCTTTGCTTCCTCGAGTCTGGGGAGGAGGGGGTGGGGAGAAACATCTCGCTTTAACCATAAATCGTAAATTAAATAGGATTTCAACCCATTTAATATACCGTTTACAGCTCCAACTTGCTATTTGGACTGTAGTACTCATTTTTGTGTGCATAATTGCTACATATTGCTCCTTTAAAAACCCCAATTCCAAAAAAGCTGGAACACTGACTAAAACTTGAATAAAAACAGAATGCAATCAAATTCATAATGAGTGTATAATTTCAAAAAACAATAAAGTTTATTGCTTTGAGTGTTTTATATCTTGTCTTTGTGCTGTATTTAATTGAATATATGTCAAAAAGTGTTTGCAAAACATGGCATTCTGCTTTTATTTACCCTTCATGCATTGTCCCAACTTTTTTTGGAATCAGGATTGTATGATGTACATCATCAGCCTTCGGCAAATTCCCTCTTAACGTCTAACTTTCAAAATCTGTATAGCTCCAAAATAGAATTAAAGGCTCATGCACACCTTCAGTTTGTTGTAGACAGGTGCGTAGGAGGGAAATCCATGGGCAAGAGACAAGAGAACTCCCGCACACTGTCTTTACTTGCAACAAACTTTATCAAAGATAAAACGTTTTGGTCCTGGGACCTTTACTTTATGTGTTTATTTGATAGGAACAGCGCACATTAATAATCATTAGTATAAAAATACAAGATTCAAACATGCCGTATTATAGCAAAATAGCTTATTTTCATTCAGGCATGTAACAAAAACGGAGACAATGACAATTTACTAATACAAATTTAAAAAACAAAGGGAAAAATGACAAAATACAGTGTGCAACATGTTAAGTCACAGGTGATCACAGTTTTGCCTGATGAAGTATCTTAAATTAAGTTTATTGCAAGTAAAAAAATAAGTAAAAAATGACAATGAATTGTCACCTTCTTAAATCCTTTGTGGTTTATACACACCTCCATTGTGTTCCCCCCTCTACCAAACTCATTTTTTCTCTAACGCACAGACTAGCTCACACACATGCACACACACCTTCGCACACAAACAGTCCTGCGCAGAAGCTCAGTGGTGCATCCACTGAGGTTAATTCGGAGTTTGTATTTGAACTTGCAAGTGATGCCTATTGAGAACAGGTTGTGTGTGTGTTTGTGTTGTTGCTGCAGAATCTGGCCTTGTTTAGTAATTCATAAATCACTGTATGTCTTGACTTGATCTCTAGCCTCTATCAAAGCTTAATGAACAGCCCAGTCTTGTGGGTCCCTTCGTTTTAGTCCATATTTTTGGCTCCCAATATTGCTCAAGCTATATCACTTAATCAATACTATGATAGAAATGAGCAATTACCTGTAATGTAACTGCATCACTTGCTTCTTTTATTCTTATCTTTGTAGCTTTTTCTGTCATCCTAAGTCACCAAAGTATCTTTAATTCATTGTATTCAGATCTTTACCTTGCTAAAATATGTATCTTTAATGATATTTTTATTTTGTCTGTTGTTTGTTTTTGTTTTCTGTTTGTCAGTTTTGTTGTGCTGGTGCGCACAACACCATAATAAACCCGTAGTGTAAATGCAGCCGACCTTGAGCTTGAGAGCAGAGGAGTCCTTCCACAAATCAAATATGATGTGAAATAAATCAGCAACCTGAGAATGGGCTGGAGAAATAAACACCAAATTGGACGTTTAAGATCTTTAGAATTAATTCACAAAAGGCCGACCTGGGATAGATGCAACATTTAACCTTGTCGTTAACGGCTTTACCTTTGGTAAAGTTTTGTTTTACCTTTAGATTTTGGCAGAAAAAAAAAATCTACAAACTTTTATCAAAACCTTGAAATAAATCGAAGTTGTAGCTTTTCTCTCAATTTTTTTTTATTTTATTTTTTCATTTCTTGGCTAGAGAATTCATTGTTGGGTTGCTAAAGCTTGGAGGAATGGATGTCAGGAAATAATGGTAATAGCTGCAAAAGTTAACATTAAAAATAAAACATTTTGGAGACATAACCAGAATTTCAAGTGTCAAATGTGTTTGTTGCAAAGTGGAACGATAGCTGAATCAGAATCAGAATTATCAATGTATGAGAAACTGTTTTTTTTTTCTTTTTTATTATGCTTTTAAACACAAACACACAGACAAATCAAACCATCCAAACAAAAACTAAACATCTGACTGACACATGAAAACACATATAATACTTGAGGAAACGTTAGCATAAAATCACATAAAGGTGTTATGGAAATGAATGTCATCTATTTATTTATTTATTTATTTTCTATTTTGTTTGATAGAGATGATGAAATCTAACACAGTTCCAACACAAAGCATGAGGCTTGTCCCTAGTTGGGCTTTTACACATGGACCTACAGCATAATTAAACAGCTTTCAGGCATCTTAAAACTACCATACACTACAAATATGGAACATACTGTACATATACCGCAGTACATGCATGTATGCATTTATAGGGAAACACTCAGTCCATTACAATTGGTGAGAAACTGGATATTTTGAATGTTCTTATAATATTGTGTTAGATAATGCTGTGAATTTTTCTGTATCTGAACATTTTGTGCCTCATACTACCACAGCCCATGCTCCTACCTACCTTAGGAACAAAAATAATACAGATGAACAAAAATAATCTGAAGTATAACCCGGTTATATTTCACCTCAAACATCTGCTTTTAATATCTAATATAATTCAAGGCAAATGCTTTTTGAAATCTGTATTGAATCAAATTAGGGAATATAACATGATTTCCCCCCCAATCCATCCCTATTCCAAATGCAGAACAAACAAGTAAACATGCATAAACAACCCATTTGGATGGCAATATCGTGTGCTAGTGATCTGTGGGCACACCACAGAGATGTGCTGACTGAGATCACAGAGGAGATCTCCGTGCCAAGACAGTTTACTTTCCTCGCCATGGGCATTTAATTGGCTGCTGATTAATCTTTAACTTTTCTTCTCCCCACACTTACCGCGCTTAATCATCAAGCAGTTAACACCTGCTGGGGCTGGTATTGGTGCTAATTTTCATTACTTGCATTTTTATGCCTGTCTTAGGAGCAGATTATGTCTTTAACCTGGAAAAAGTCCTCCATTCCTCCATCCACTTTGTACAGAACATGATTACATCAAATTCCGACTTACATATGGCTGCATACTTAAATGTACTACAAGGAGTTTGTAACTGGTTAAGAAACAGTCTCAGTTTAATGCTG
>JAJHUR010089284.1:0-15893 GCA_027495735.1 Lutjanus campechanus | reverse complement strand
CACACACACACACACACACACACACACACACACACACATACATATGTATATATACACACATGCATATATATATATTGCATATATATGTATATACAGTGTGTGTGTGTGCATATGTGTAGTACCACAACAGTTATAGAGTTATAGAGTTATAGAGTTATAGAGTTTATTGACCTGACGTCAGATTGGACAACAAAGTTCATTGTTAAACTCTAAAATATCCTGCATATTACACGAGTGTATGATAAGCACATCTGAGGGATCATTGCAGTGTTAGATGATATATCGATATCTGAATTGTTTTACTCCCATTTCTTCACTCCCTAATATTGTTATTGGAATTTCACATGAATGGATGAAGTAATTTTAGTTCCCAGTACAACCTGTGAACAAAGGAATGTGATTGAGTGGATAAAGAAATCTAGTATACAAATCGCAAAATTTATGGAATTAAATGACTGTTCATTATTGTAGTAATTTGAAGGACTGACTTTAGCACAAATAAATAAATCCTAATTAAAGCAAGTTATTTATATCCGTTGACATCCACCAGGCCTATTACATCAGACTTGGATGTGATGATGATGATGATGGCGGCCATTCATTCAAAACAACGGTTGTTACATTTTTCATCTGAACAGATTCCACAGCACAATAGAAAAACAAATATCACACTGTTTCTGCAGAGGAGGCAAACAGTCTATTCCCAGGATATGATGACAGACAGCTACATGAGATGTTGCAGTGGGAGCTGCATTTACAGCAGGCCCGCAGGAATGATGCAGATTCAGCTGTGGGTGGTTTTAGGTCAAAGTTTCCTGACATGAGTGAGTCCTGAAGCAAGGACTATATATAGGTATTTTCAACTGTACTCCCCAGAGTACTGTGGCCTTGTATCACTAATTTGAAATTGATTGTTAATTGATCTGCACAACAACTAAATGACCTCGCAGCACTTGATGAACCCAGCGGCTGAATGTGGCTGGTGTCACACTGTGAGATAATGCAGATCCTGTGACCTGCTTTGAGTGCATGGTGGTTCACTGAGTTGTCTTGACCAGATAATTGTGCAGGCTCTAAAAATACACTGCGGATAATTTCATATGCTAGAGAAATGTAATTTTGTAAATTGCTCACTGTTGCACACAATGGGTTGTCTGCTCCTCTGTAATGGTTACCTCTACTGTCAGGTGCCTGGCTGAGAGCACCTGCACAAACGACTTCTCTCCTTTGAGTTTTTAAAAGCTTCTGAGGGTCAGAGGCCTCAGACGTGATGTGCATTCAAAAAGGATGGAGAACTAGTCAGCATGTGCAAGCTTCTTACAGCTGTGTGTGCAGTGTTTCCTTTGTGTGCAAGTTTCCTTAATCATGTTTTATCCCTCTGATGGCAGCTTGTTAGTTTAGTGGAATCCTTTATCTTTCAAAAACAATGTCAGGGTGAGTGGCAGCTAAACTTGAAACCCAGTGCCTGTTGTCCTGATGCTCACAACTGTTAATGGAGTGAAAATGCAGAATTCTGCAAAGAGAAGAGAACAGAGGGGAACAAAGTGAAAAAGGGGACAGATTCTCCTGCATTAAATATGCCCAGGGCTTTTCACAGCCATAGGTAATTCATAAACTGGCTGTTGGGGTAAAACACTGCTGTTTTATTTGTGCTTTTGCTCTTTTAATCTAGTTCAATGTCTCTGCTCTCAAAATCTATTAACAAGAAACACATTTCTAAAGGCAGCAGGACAGCTAAGGAAGGCTAAAGGTAATTTTCGGTTTCATTAATCTGTAGTTTTGGCCATTGCACTCACTAAGTTAACTGCTCAGGTCTGGTCACATGGCGACATAACTGAAGTACATACGTGATGTGAACAATAACAGTGTTGTGTTTCACAGCCAAATCTGAACTGTAGCCACATATTGCTGCCAAAGATCAAATTAAAGCTGTGAGAAATTGGACGGTAGTGGGTTAAATAATTAAGTTCCCAATGGAACAGTTGTAGTGAAAAATGGAGGAAAACAAACGTTGACAGGCTGAGTTCCTGATTTAACTTTGAGGTTTTTCCCCAAGGAAATTGGTCAGTGCTGTCTGATCACAGCTACTGATGAAGTCCGACTGGTCAATGTGAATGTTTCATCTCATATATCAGTGCTTCATTGTGACTGATTTTGATCACGAAAACTATGTCAAAATATGTTTGTTTTATAATGACCTTTTTTCCCTGAGACGATGACTAGATGACAACAACTGCAACTAAATCAACATGTAGTATTGTTGATGAAAAAATGGGTTATGCACAGCTGGTTTTACTTTTTAATCTTTGGGTTTGGGGGAAGGTATCACATATTATAAGGTCAAAAGGTTCAAGTCCAGATGAAGGCACAGGACATTGCTGTTAAAGTCCATGTCATTTGTGAGTCGGGTCTGACTTAAGTCATGTGACACCTCTGGTACCATGTTATCATAATGGAACAACAGTCAAAGTCATTAAAACCAAGCTGTAATAAACAATTTAACTTAAAAAAAATCAAATGTCTAGACTATAAGAACACTAGAACATCCAATAAAGTCAGCTGTATGTGAAAAGCTAACCTCACAAAGCCCACTGCTCTTAATGTTTACTTGTGTAAATCACTACAGTGTCACTGTCTGGTTAGTAAAATGAGATGTCCCTGCAGTAGAAGAAGGTGAGCTCTGTGCGGCACACTTTGGCTTTCAGTAAATGTGTGTTAACTGCCTCAGTTTCTCCCCGTAGGAGAGGTTGTACAGCAGCTCTCTGTAGTTTCATTATTAGTCCCTCTTCTGCACAGAACCCCAGAGCCACTCTCTCTCACTAGTATTGTTCTTCTGCTCTCTCAGGTATCATTCTTTGAAAATACAGGTCCGACTTCACTTTCTCTCTTTATGATGACCTACATCCCTCTTCATTTCTCTCATTCCTCCGTATACCCTTGTATTTGTGTCTGCTGCTTTGCTTCCCTGTACATCACTGTTGTCCAGTTTCACTGTGTCTCTTTTTCAGTCTCTATTTCCCTCTGTGCCTCTTTTTCACACACTCTAAATTTCTCTCTCTGCTGCTTTTTCTGTGTCCTCCCACATACTCTGTAGACACACAAATGACTTTCCAGGGATGAGGCTGAGACTGAAAAGTGGTCCCCGCTTGTTCTGTCCTTGCAGACAACGAATGAGCATGTCAAATCTGATGCATGTGAACAGCCAGGAAGAATGGAGCGCTGAGGCACACACTGAGAGAGAGACACAGAGAGACACAGCGAGAAAGAGAGGCCAACAGGAGAGATCCCATCTGTGCATTGTTACAGCAGACTTCACCTTAACATTGTCGCTGTTGTATCCAATAGAACAAGAGGGGGCACAGGTGGAGCTTTGACAAAGTGGGGAACACACACAGTTTATGTGCGCACATGCACACAAACACACATTCAGATGCACTTACAAATGAATTTAATAGACATACGTTGGTAATACATGCACAGGTCTACACAAATATATTCTCTCATTTGTGTGCATACAAGAGTGGCTCACAGACACACCTGAGGTCCAAAACATCTTTATAACCACTCACAGTGTGTGTATTATAAAGTGTATTATAAAGTGCTTTATGTCGAATAGGAATGCTTGGTATATGTACACTTGATCACTGCACAGCAGTCTCTCTAGGGTTGTTTAGTAGTTCAGGGTGGGGTCAGTTTGATGTGAAGAAGTTGTAGTACAGGTTACTAATGATTAGGTTGACCCTTAGTCATATTACATTCCAGGCATTTTAGCTGTGCGGTTCCAGTTTTACAAACCCCACCTGCACCCACAAAGCTGAGTACCAGAACTGACCTGTTTACCTGCAATTATCTCCAAGTCAAATCCGGACTTGCCCATAACCACGACCTGTGATGAAACACACACACAGTCACTTGCTTGTGTTCTCAATTGGCACAGCACCTGTGCTCCTGCATTTCAAAAAGTAATAATTTTAGACACTTTATATAAGTAGCAGAGCTGCTGACAATGTTATTCTCACAGTTTTGAGCGCTCCAAATTTCTCCTTAACATCCAATTTGGCTTTTGACCATGTATTGTCCATTGTGTTCTCCACTGGCTATGTTTACCTTTATGGACATCCCTTTTACCAATCAGCTAACCTACATTATGGTGTGGTCTTTACTCCTCAGTACTACTAACAACATATGGTCTTCCCGTGGCTTGTAAACTGCTGCTCATGTTGTTTACGTTGTCTCTCGTTCTCATGCTGGAGCTCAGCCTGCCAGTTGCTGTCAATCAAACACACAGAGGTGACACACCCCTAGAACCGAGGTGGAAAAAGAGCATTCTTGATTTTTTCACAAAGAACCCTTTTTCCCCTTTCCTTTTAATAATAGCTATTATTGCTATACTATTGCTCGTATTGCGCTCCTGTAGTGGTCTTGCAGCTTACCTCAGATCTGGGGGGAAGGGGGCCAGGGACAACTGGCTTCAACCATGTATATTATTGGAATTCAACCTATTTAATATCGCTTCATATTGCTCTTTTGACAATAAATAAACATGTTAAAATTATTTTGGACTTCAAAAAGCAATGAATGGATGTGATTCCAGTTATATACTGCCTATTATTTTGTAATGTTAGGGAGTATTGGTCATGATCAGCAGCTCATTTAACCTTTCTCCCTATTTTTCTCCTTACTTTCACTTCCTTGGATTTTCTGAGATGTTAAAATCACAAGTGGACCTAATTTACTGTGACCTGTTGCAGCAGGGTACGTAACAACTTTTAGATATGTTAGGACCTAAAGTCAGAGCGATTTTCTCCCCTTTTAAAGCCTTTATATTTCACGTGTCTTAGCTTCATGACCCTTTGGCCAGAAAAACTTGTTGACAGCATACTCTACTCAACTTTAATGGTTGAATAAAAAAAGATGAAGATGAGATGTGTTCTCTTACATCCTGTGAGACCTACTTCTTGTGGTGAACACGTAGGCAGTGTTAGTCTAACAACACTATAAGGGGCATGGATATCAGGGGGCACCATATGCTGCTGTGCCCCTTCAACCCTTAATCCATGCCTCTACTGTCGTATCTGGTTGCCCTCTCTGACAGCCTGGAGACTGGTGGTGGGGGCAGGGAAACACTGTCCAATACGCTGCACACTGTTTTGTGTTTGTAATGTGCTCAATATGCAAATCCACTCGGCCCCAGATAGTTTTGCCAGAATATGAAAGGCCAGATTCACCATCACACACAAACACACACACACACACACCCACACCCACACACACACACACACACACACACGTTAAGGCATGGATGTACCTACAAACACACACAAAGATCCTTCACCCCACCCTCCTACACGCATTAATATCACGAGGATATTGCAGACTTAACTGATAATGCCAGATAGTAGTATTGTCACAGGCCCCACTGACACACTGTGTGTGTGTGTCCTATTTGTCCACTATCCTACAAAAAGCCTTTTAAGTAGATCCCAGCTATCGGAGGAGCTTTAAATAAGCGTAACACAATAATGGATGTTAGTCCGTGCACGTTTATCCCACATGACAACGACTGTGGGGAGGGTAGGGGATAGAAACACAGAGGCACCCTGTTCAGGAAACCAAACCTTGGAGAAAAACACTGGCTCTGACTTTGTTTTGACACATTTAAAATGATATAAACTGTTTGGTGGTCCAAGGTATACACTTCAAGATAAAGCCAGCACTTCCAGGACCCTGACATGTTGCTAATGAAGTGATAATGACAGGTCACAGTGGTTGGTGTCCAGCTAATAGAGCTGTTATTCAATCACTCTGGAATGGGATAAGGCCTTAAAGGGATAGTTCAGATGATTTGATGTGGAGTTGATATATGAAGTGGATGAGCACTTTGGTGTCTTACATGGATAGTTTGGATTCACACAATAACGCAAACAAACTAACAGATTGAGGCAGTGGTAGACCAGCAATTTCTGTGTTCTGCTAGATAAAATGACTGCTTTAGCCTGTGGAGCTGGTTTAGGGTTGTAACTAACAATTATTGTCGATTAATCTGTTGTTGTTTTTTCTCAGTTAATGGATTGGTTGTTTGGTCTATAAACTGTCAGAAGATGAAGCCCAAGATGGCATCCTCAAATGCCTTTTTTGCCCACAAACCAAATATATTCAGTTTACTATAATAAAGGAGTAAAGAAACCAGAAAATATTCATATTTAAGAAGCTGGAATCAGAAAATGTTACCCTTTTTTAAATTAAATCATGACTCAAACTGATTAATCAGTCATCAAAATAGTTGGGGAGTCATTCAGTAATCAATTCATAATCAATTAATCAATCTTTTTCAAGTGTGACCCCGTGCTTGTGACCTGGGGTGTTTTGTCCAGTCAAGGATGGGTTTACATTGAAGTCACTTGAAAATGTGGTCCGTCGGTTTGCCATCCATGTCTGCATGAGTTGCAGAGGGGCAATCACATTTTGTCCGTATCTGACAAGCTGGGAGGAAGAGAAAATGGAGCATGGTGATGTGCTGTTGGGTCTTTCAGCAGAACAGAAGTTGGGTTCATAACTGCTAATTGCTTGTAGAAACGGAATTATATCCATATACTAGGACTGGACAACATGGAAAAAATCAAATATCACAATATTTTTGATGCTGATATTTATCAATATTCCAACAATACCGTAGGGATGGCTATTGCTGCCTTGACAAAATACTAACATAATGAGATTTTTGACTAATGATCATAAGTAATGTTTAAACAATGACTAAGTGGGTAAAGGCAAATAATAGAACAGCTAGAACAGTCTGGTAATTTCAGAAACTTACATCACTTTACTGTAATGTTTCCTTTAAAACCAGGAAAAGACAACACTTATGCCATATCACAATATAACGATATACAAAGTCTATAAAAAATATCTAGTCTTATATCATGATATTAGTATAATATCAACATATTGCCCTGGCATACAGTGTAATATCCTCAACCTTTTATAATTTAGGACTTTTGAGTTAGTATCCAAATAAATCTTTGATTTGTTGCATTTACATGCAGCTTCTCCTCTTTCCTAACTTTTTTCCTAATCTCCTAATCTCTTTCCACACTTTCACCTTTTTCCCTCTTTGCTGTCATTGTATTATCAACAAACTAAATGCTCCTTGTTGCTTTTCTATGGCAGAGGAGGCTGTGACTTGCTTACTTGCCTCCTCTGATGTGACGTGGCTGTTGATCTGTACTGAGCTTGTCTGCTAAGAGGTGATTTGTGAATATGGAACAATGTGTAAAGTATTGAGCCAAGGCCCAAATCATCTGCTAAGAAGGGTTTTGCTACAGATTATGTCTGTCATTTGGTCTGTGACCCTGGCTTATAGATTATAGATAGCTTTGGCTTTATTTGATCAGTTCAGTGACACACAGAGACCTTGCGTGGGAACCCATGTATACACACACACAAATGTTGGATTTAGACATAGCCAAGCCATACTTTATTATAATTTACGCCATGTGAACTCCACTTCATATCCATTGACTTGTCTTTCTTTTTCCATGATATGTCAGGAAAATATCTGAATTAAAATCCACTTGAAGATCTTTGCCAAAAGGAGACAACTGCTTTGTCACTTGATTGTACAGTATATCTCTGTCATGTTGCAGGTTCATTATAGAGCAGAGAAAGATGTAGTTCTATTGAGTGAAAGCTGGGTGAAGGTCAGGTCAAGTCAACTTTATTTACACAGCCCTTCATCTTAAGAATGTCTCCAAGGACTTGGCATCCACTGACAGGTAAAACCATTGTAGCCCATATCATATTTTCTGGACAAGCAGAAAGGCAAACACCCACTTGAAGCAGAGAGGAAGTGAGTGTAATGATGCAGAGCTTTGGACCAGGTCTTGGTAAGCTGATTTCTATTTTAATACTATTAAATCAAAGTAAAAGAAGAGAGCGTGTCTTTCCCAAGATAAAGAGTGGATGGGATTTGAAGATTTCTACAGGTTTATCTCTCTCAGGGAATGGTGTTTCTAAAGATATGTAGCTTGGTAGGAAATGCTCTGCTGCCTGCTAATTTCCCCTTGATTGTCAGTGACAGTCTGCCAGCTAGCACCCTGTGATCGGGAAGGCGTGACAGGGTACATAAGGGATGGTGAGATCAGATAAATATGATTGTGTGAACTTGTTTACTATTTATAAGCTAGCAGAAGCTGCAGTCTTTGAAATCAGGTCTGGCTCTTCCAGGTCTGGAGCCACTGAAGAGAGGTTAGAATGTGCACAGGGTGATCAAATCTTCTGAGTTGATTTAATATTCTTCATCTTAATTGGCAGCCTGGAAAACATGACATTGAACAGCATAAACATTGATGCAACAACTTCAGCTAAATTTAGCAGGAAATGCAATTTTTGACATCGGAAAATGTTCATATGTATTTTTTTTTTTTTTTTTTTTTTTTTTATTAATATTTTTTTGGGGGGCTTTTGTGCCTTTATTTTATAGTACAGCTGGAGATTGACAGGAAAGGGGGTGAAGAGAGAGGAGATGACACACAGTAAAGGGCCGCAGGCGGGAGTCGAACCAGCGGCCACTGCAGAGGACTAGCAGCCTCCATACATGGGGCGGACGCTCTACCAACTGAGCTACAGGGCTGCCCCAGGTGTCAACAATTATAAGTGAAAAAAATTGAGCAAAAAGACAATGGAAATCTTAACTTAGCTTGAAATCATTTACTGCATCTAAAATCATTTACTGAATGGTTTCAGGCTTTGTTTGAATGGTTAGCATGGAGAGATAGTCAATAAAAGGGAGTATAGTGACTTTTCTGTCCAGCAATTTAGAAACAGATAAAATGCAGCAACTCATTAATTATTAAGACATGAAAACAAAGTGAAAATCATTAGGAATATTTTTAAATAGATTTTTAAAGTAAAATTAACTGCTGCAGAATGGTTTAGAAGGGTGATATGCTTTTGTCCTGCTGTTCCTACAAATAGTCTCTCTTGGGGTAATTTGTTTATTGTCAGTTGCTCCCATGCACATACTCACATGTACACACACACACACATCTGTACAAATGCACATGCACACATCCACACAATGTCAAACAATCCAATTAGCTACCATCAAGTCAATTGGGGTAATTACCCAGAGACTATTACATAGTTTTCTCCCTGTGCACTATCACAACTGTAATTATGGCAAAGCAACAATGATGTGCAATTACAGTTCACTGTCATCAGTCCATAGTGACGTGATGTCAGTAAAGATGGCAGATGGGCACTGAGATGATAGAGAATTGCACTATTGATATGGATAGAAACTGCAGAGGGGGGAAAAGGGACAAGCTCAGTCAGAGAGAGCAGGACAGAGAGTATCCGCACTGGGACCTGTGAGTCGAAGTCTAACTCTTCATAAACATATCTCATAATCAATGGCAGAATATCAAGTGATCCATCTTCTCTGGCCTGTAAACGGTTGACATTTTCCCTTTATTAAAGCTGTGAGATGAAACGCAGGGTTTTAACGATGACATGAGATGATCAATGACTCTATTGTACTCGGCTGGAGGGCGCTTTATTAACACGGGATGTTGTCCCATTCCAGAACGATTTCTCTGTATTTAGAGGATGATTTCCTCATTGGAATTTGGGTCTCCGATGACCAGAGTTGAATATGTGGCTCTTCGCCTTTTGTGCATTGTAATTAAGCTGAATAGGGCTACGTAATGCTTTGAGAGTGGGTGTGAGATGGAGAGAGATGTAGCTTGTCTTTATTATGGTACCACTTGGTGATGAGAGAGATGTGGAGATGTGTGTTGCGTATTAGAGTACAATGGAAAAAATTACTCTTTGTTAAAATGAGAATGGTCTAGAATAGGAGGGCCCATTGAGACTGCCATTGGTGTGCCTGCACAGCCGCATGAGACGCTATTCACCATTGTTATAATAAAACACTGCTTCGATAAAAGCTCATGAATACAGGTTGCACAGAGGAGCAGAAGCAGCCACTCTGTAACGGATTACACCACTGCCATGCACAGCGGGGAGAAAAAAATGACTCCAATTTTAATTAATCCTTGTTTAAATTAGGATGAAAAATTAATACTGCGAATTGGCCGTGCAGATGAGATGAGGCGTATATGATACAGTGTTTCATAGCTGGTAATCAAAGCATCACAGACACTGAGAGGCTGGGGGCGGCAGAATAAGAGCTAAACTCTTAAGGAACGTGAGTGGGAGAATAACTGGAGCCCAGTTAACTTTAGATAGAGAGGTTATAGTGAAGCTCAGAGAGCAAATCAGCCACACAGGCAGACTTCACACCTGGTTTAACAGTTGGTCAGAGTCTGAATGTGAATCTGACAGTGAGAGAGGAGATTCAGTGGATTGGTCTACAGGCTACAGTCCTGTCTCTAGAAATTAGGTTTATGTACTAGTAATTGTGTTGCCAGTAATGTTTGTTGCCGTAATTGCTGGCAGTATTATGTTGGTAGGAATGTTTTTTTTCCCCACCCATAAAATGACGTGCTATGTTCTTCCACTGCATGGAACTCAGGTTGTCTGGGTAATGCAAAACTCTGACACATCCTGACTCCATTGTAGATAAAGGCACACTTTCCTAAAAAGAAAACAAAGAAAACAAAAAACATATATACTTATATAAACATAATTCCTTTCAACCATAACTTGTGACCCATTAGAGGTGTGTGATGTGACTTTATCTGTCTCTGTCTGTATTTGCCTTTTTTCTCATTATATCACTATGCTTGTCATGCTTTACTGGCCCAAAATATTGACATTTGATGCCCTGGGACTGAGACTCAGCTATCATCTATCTTTGTGATGCGTTTAGGAACAGTTCAGACAAATTGTACTGATTTTTTCTTTAACTTTAGGCAACAACAAAGCACTTAGGTTAAGATTAGGGAAAGGCTGTGATTTTGATTAAGTATTAATACAGTGACCACTTCAAGACACTGTTGACATAACACAATTTTTGCCTAATTTTGACCAAGTGATCAGACATAACCAGTTTAATCATGCTTACTGTAAACTCACTACAAGGAGTTTTTAACTGGTTATGAAACAGTTTAAATTTAATAGTGATGCCTCTACATGACCTAGATAAGCAAACAAGATCCTCAGTGAGAGAAAAATCAAACAATGTAGGGCATGCATAGCATATGTTCACATATTTCCAGATGCCCATTAAGAAGAAGTAGGTGGAAATTTTTCTTTAGACGATTCCGTTTTTGACGACATATGTTTTTGTTATGGTGGTGGATGTTTTTGTCAGGATGCTTTTGTTCACAGTGGTCTCCCAAATCAACAGAATATGAAAGTTCCTTGTTGTCACTTTAAGTTGCCATGACATGATACTACAGTTGGCTATAGTTATATTGTAAGTGAACACTTTGTTTTTCTTGCTGTTTTATTGTAAAAAAAAAAAGTGTCAAGTGGGAACTAGTTTCTTTATACTGAACTACACCCACAAATCCTATCACTGTGCAGAAGGAAGTGTGCATCTACTCTTGGATGATGGGTAACAGCTCAGCCAAGAAGGACGCCATTCATGTTTACATCATGCACTGTCATGAGCACAAGCCTCTCGTCTAAAGATGCACACTTCCTTCCTAAGCTTTGGTTAGCTGTTCAATTCACACTGAAATTAATTTTTGGTGTTTTACTCTGGTAGCTTTTATCCAGTTATTAAGTCTCCTCAACTCAAAAACATCTGGAGCTCACCACAGCCTAAATCCCTCTCTCTTAAACCATTTAACACTTGTTTGCTTCATGCCATCCCATGATCTTCTGCTTTCTGTTCAGAGGGCAGAGGGCTTTCAACAAATCAAAAATGCTTGATTTCCTCTCTTTCTATTTCCTTTCTGTCTTCCCAGCTTGGGGAGTTGTGAATGAATATATGTAAAAATTGTTATTTTTACAGTTCATTTGCACTGCATTTTCTCTCCCTAGCCTGGTGGAGACTCAGGTGGGCATGAGTATTAATAGCTTCTCTCGTTCGTGACGTCAGTTGAAATCACACATGCGCCTCTTAACGCTCAGAGGTGTTTTATGTTAGTTAGACACATCACTCTCAGTGGTTGTGTAGTCGGTGCTGTAAAGCACTTGTCAGTACGAAACAGAGAAGAAAATCTCATTTTTTCTCTCCTCCTGCCTGCCTTCTGCCTCCTAGCTACAACACATTCATTTTCATGCCTTTCTATGTTGTTATTCCCTCTTTAGTTGTGTTTGTACCTTGTCTAACTGTTGCTAACCTGCTCTCTGCTCCTCAGTTTCTCCCTCTGCCACTCTTTATCTTCTCCAGATCATTCTGCTCTTTAATGTCAGTGTCAAACAGTATTTCATTTCCCCGTTTTATCTATTTCTCTGCATGTGTCCGTGTGATTAATCCCTCTCTGCCTCTCTCTCTTCATTAAAAAAGGGCCTGTATACTCTGCCTGAAAGCTTTGTGGGGTCCTAAATGCTAAATGCCAGTCTGTCTCTGCCAGGCGCCCGCTTAACGCCGGTCTCCTTGGTGATGAGACCAGCGATCAGGCCGTTCTGCACCAGACACTGAGGGGTTTGTGATTGTGAGCGTGCATGTTTGTGTGACTGTGTGTGTGTGTGTGTGTGTTTTGGTGTCAGCGTACAGTAGATTTGTGTGTGTGTTTTGCCCGTTATCTGTGTAAAGACGTGTACTGTATGTAAGGGAGAGAAAGCAAGGCAGTGTGAGGACATGCATTCACTGGCTCATTATCATGTGAATGCATTATGTTTCCTGTCAACATGCCTCTGCCAAACAAGGGGGCCTCTGTTCTCTCTGCCAGGGCTCAAGCGCCACAGCGGCCAGGCCCCAACGTGGTGTGGTTCTGCGCTGGCACAATTCACCAGGAGTTTAGCTCCACAGACACTGCTGCTGGCCTCATCCCGATTCAGTCCATCTGTACTGGCATCTCAGCAGCCGGTGAGGAATCAGTGTGTGGGAATGAGATGGGAAGACTCCATTCAGAAACATTTAATGACTGATGGAGGGCTTGTTATGGATTGGATTCAGATAAGTATAGTTAGATTAGATAATTGATTATACAATCCTGAATTGTTTGTATAAAAAGATGGTATTACAATATTATGTACAATTCACAACAGCATTCTTATTTTAGGTATGATTAAAACATGTAAAAACTGACAGAAGTTCTTCAGGCTCATTTATGCTTAATGTTAGATATGCATATGGATACAGACGGAGCATTCTGTTCGTACTCTGCAGTCATTATGTCCGCATTTCTGTATGTATTCTGAAAGCTTACAGATATGGACAAAACAGAACAGTACCCCCAGTAGTCATGGGGGCAGTGTGGCAGGGTAGCCAAGTTCCTTGTCAGTTAGTGAGTAAAAGGAATTTGTCATCCACATGTCGCATGATGGTCTCTAGAGCTGCCATGTTTGATGTTGCAGAAACTTTTGACTCTTCTTCTTTACGGTAACTTTTGACTCTGAGTGGCACCCCCTAGTGGATGTATTGTTTAACATCCATGCCAATGCAAAGGATGTAGGCAGTGACAGTTACATTGTTTGAAATGCATGTATCTATTTTCAAACATAAAAAGGGGCATAAATGAGCCCTTACAGTGAAACAGCTCTGGATTTACTACCAGTGTGGTAATTTCTGTTCAGACTTGATCAGCAATAGTCTTGAATGGTACCTGTTCCTTTTGCCAGCCATTAAAACAAACACTCAAAAGCAACTGGGCTTGAACGATGAACAAAGACTTTTTCTTGTGAATATAATCAATGAATGATAAGATAATAATGATCAATATTCGGGTCAGGCTTAGATAAACTGGCACCATTTGGCAGGTGATGTGCTATAAAGTCACAGTTTTGTGAGGTCACTGAAGGTTGGTGACCCAGCGTGGTGCAGCTTTGGCCTTGGCACGTGACTGAACTCACCGTCTCTGGCAGGCAGACTGGCCAAACATGACCGCCACCATGTCTGTCTGTTTGCCCAGCAGCCAGGTGCAGAGTCTGGACACTGTACTCAGGTGTCCCTGGAGTCCTTTCAGCATCAGGATTGTTCATCATAAATGTACTGCAATACAGTTCAACAGCAGCACAAATGACAGTCTGCAAAATGATCATAGCACTTCTCTAAAACGTTTTCAAGAAAAAATGAACAATACAACGTTCATGGAGGAAGGCAATTGAGTGTAAATGTAGACTACATCTTTAGATATCTTAAAAGGAATTATGACGAATAATAACACAAATTCAAGATATCCACACTATCTTAATTTAGATATCTTAAATAATGGGTAAGATATCTTTGACTGAAATTTTGACTTAATTTACCCTTTCTAAGACCTGCCGCTTTTTGCTCTGTGCTCCAATAATTGTTGAGCAACTCTGGTGCCCATCAGAGGCTTCAGCCAGATTTCTCTATTTTATTTCAGTTTCCTCTACTTATATGCTATGTGCTAAGGTCACCTATGTCAAAAACAGAACCAAATTTTGGAGATGGTTAAAAGGTGTTGCTGGAGGGCCTGTAAAAGCAACATATATAGTCATGTCTTAAGTTAGCTAAAGTTAGAAAAATGCTGGCTAACTAGCTAGCTAACAATTGATGTGGATTAGTGTTTTCCTAACATTAGCTATCAGACGTAGACTAACTAGCTAGCTAATGGTTGGTGTGAAATAGCTAGCTATTAACATTAGGTAATTTAAGATTGGACTGCAACCAACTGGATAAAAACTTTCCATGACATCAAACCTGTGCTCCTACGAGAACATCCTCCGTGCTGATGGCCTTTGCCATTATGATCATCATCCCACTAATACTCTACTGGAGTCTCCTTAGAACAGGGCTGGGTCTCTAGCCGCTGTTGGGGATATTGATCTGGCTGACAGAGACTAATTCTTTGATACACAGGCGTAGAGTTAGAGGTCAGCCCTGTGGTCTGAGCTCTCACATCTCACTGGGACCAATTTAAAGGTCTGAATAGCCGAGGGTCCTAACAGCATTCCTCCCTGTGCTCGTACAAACCTGAGGTGTAGTGCGTTTTGTGTGCTAGGTTTCAGTGTGTGGTCGAGCAGGTATATTCGTGTGTGTGCGGGTGGGAGAGGGGTCTTATATGCATGTGTGTTCATGCATGTGTGCACTGTGCTCCAAAGTGCTTGTGCAAGCAACATTGAGATGCTTTGACTTGCATCTGTGAAAGATTGCACGCAGTTCACACACACTTATTATGCATAAATGTGGTTGAATAACACCCAAGAAGCCTGTGCGAATGAGCATATTCTAGACAGATGCAGTTACCCAGAAAATGACTCCATTGTGGGCTTAAGTCTCATGTATTATGAAGACCACCAGTTACTGTCTGTGGGCTGAACTCAGGTGGAGGTGAAATGAGCGTCTGATGTGGGCTTTTAAAGGCTAAAACCCTCAAGGAACTGTTAGTGCAAATAATAAGGAATAAAACACAGAATAACATAGAGTCAGGTGTTTTGTTCAATTTGAAAAAAAAAGATATCCTACCCAAGATAGCTCAAGTGAGATCCAGAATATCTTGACACAGGGGACGTGATTAAGATAGGAGAAGCAGACAAGAGGGACAGTAAACACATTTCAAAATTTTGGATAATACCACTGCTGCCTAAACGAGACATTTTTTGGAAATGCACTTATTGGCTTTCTTGCTGAGAAGTAGATTGTTCCCATAGATAAGCTCAGAGAAGAGGCTAAACCAACTAGTTAGTCCTCATCCAAGTGTTTTCTCTTGTAATATGCTTCCAATAAAGCTTAAATCTCAAAGCCAAGCTTATCCTAAAGACTGGGGTCTCTGGTGATTTTGTGGCAACCTCACAGAGAGTACAAGACTCCCAGAAGTGACTGTGCCAGGCCAAAAAATAGTCAG